>JAVJIF010033291.1:0-175494 GCA_038442645.1 Agave tequilana | reverse complement strand
ACACACACACACACACTCATTTGAGCTTGAAGCACTGGGGGATGAGAACAAGGAGCCATTGTTGTTGAAGAAAGAATACTTTGAGATTTGTTCAGGGTGCAAGCTTCCAACTTAGGGATGCCCCACAAGGAATTCTTCTATGTGTGGATCAATTATTATATTTTCTAGCTTGGTTTTGTTAAATATCATTAGATATTTTTCACATTTAATTGGTATATATCACCATAATGAAAGTAGATTGATTAAGGAAATATTGCAGAAGATACTGTTTTAGTTTGTGCTTGTCTTCATCCTTCTCTTAGTATTTATAAATACAGACTTTTTAGAATTTTAGGGTGTTTTTCTAGTAACCCCTCAACATTAGGTCTATTTCCAACTAACCCTTTTATTTTCAAATAACACAAAGTCTTATGGTTTTTCCATATAACCTCCAAAATGTCTGAAATACGCTCAACAAGAATTTGGAAGTAGTCTGTAAAAAGGGGAAGGGAAAAAAAAAAGGAAAGAAGGGTTTTTTTTGTTATTTTGGTGTTATTTGGAAAAACATAAAAAAAGTATTTGAGGGTTTTTACTTATTTGGTAAACAAAATTTTTTTCGAGAGTTGTAAAAGAAAAAATGTTCGCTTTAATGTCACTTTCTTTCGAGGGACTTCTTTTTGAAGCAAAAGGATTCCTTTGACGCTTACAAGCCAAATATTATACGATAAAAGAAATGTTGTGATGATGACATCAAGGCCATGCGAGAGTTAGATCGAGTCTCTATTTTCTGTTGAGTCTAGTCTTGTTATTATCATTTAGTAGTGTTATTTTTATGTGTTTGTCTTGTTTTAATCCAATTGTGAAGACAAGTCTTAAACTTTGTAAGCCTATAAATAAACAAGAGTCTTGAGAAATAAATTTTATAAATGAATGAAGATTCGTTTAGTAAAAGTTGAGTTTTTTCAAAATAAAAATTCTTTTCTTATTTTTGGCGTGTGAAGCCCTTAGATCATGCATAGGAGTGTGAAGCCCTAGCCCTAGTTTTTTCTCTCATGTAAAAAAAAAAAAACAAAAAAAAAACACACAAATCAAATTCCCGTCCCAAAACCAGTTAAAAAAAAAGAAAACAGAAAAAAGAAAAGAAAAGAAGACAAACACATAAAAATAACACTAAGTTATTTTTATGAAAGAAATCAAACCAAAGAGAAAAGAAAGCAGCGATAGAATTAAAAAAATGACTTTTAAAATTGTAGAAAAAAAATGAAATTTTGGCCGATGCAGTGTCTTTTATAGGTCGAATTTTGGTCTTTTTACAAATAGGTCCCCAATAATTACAAAATTAGAAGAAAAATAAGTAAATGAATTTTGCACTTGACTTCTGTTCAAATTTGTGTTTAAGCCACTGGACTTTGAAAAATTACATGTTCGTCCCAACTGACCTCAAACTTCTACTTGGATATGAATGTAGATTTCTTTGATGGTGAATTTCGGGTGTAGCATAGCAGTCCTGGCAACGACAACACCTCTATTTTACATTAAAGCTTCTTTTGACCCATCCAATGTCACCAAATTGCGTAATTTATGTCCTTTCTCCTCCTAGCAACTTTGCCTGCAAACACTACTAAAAATATCTGAGTAGCATTATTTATATATAAATGAAAGATAAATAAGAGCATAAAAATATGTTAAAATCATGCTAATCATCTATCCCTGTAGATGTAGGCTTAGTTTGCGAATCACGTTAAATCTTCTTGTTCTTTTCTATTCTTTTTGTCTTGATATTGCTAATTTGCTCTACAATATTTTTCTTTTACAAGTTTTATATATTGTTATATTCTGCAACGTTGATCACGATCTTGAGCGTGCACAACAGTTATTGTCGTAACCAGATTGTTGGTCTCAACAATTTGTATCATAACAGTCGTGTCACATCACAATTCCAGCATGGGATCAAGATTGGTAGTCACGTAAAATTTTCAATCGTTGCATAATATGACTCAGGATGATAGTTGGAAGTCAGCTTCGAATTTTCTATATCCATGCCGTATCTATAAATATTTGAATGTATCGTTCAAGATTGGATCACGACCGGGTAATCCGGTAAAATTCTCAGCCGGTTAATAAAATTTGAAAGAGAACTTTTTTTAATAAACAAAAATTGCAGAGGAAAGAGACATGTGCTGGCTGGCCCTCAAGGAATTTTCTTATGAGAGAAAAATATATTATATCCCAAGTTTCTAAAAATATTTGGGATTGCAGGCGTTTAAGGCCCTGTTTTTTTGCCGTGAAAGTGGGCGAAAATTCAGCTTCTTTAGCTCTAACGCGTGAGTCTCACGAGCTTTTTCAGTGATCCACTCTATTTGCATACTGTGAAAATTGAAAAGAAAAAATGCGTATACTTTATGCTTTTAATTCAATTTTTTTACAGTTATAATATTATGTCAGAATTTTAAACTAAAAACTCAAAAATACTAAAAAAAAAACTTAATTACAAGCGAGACTCACCCACTTTCTCCGAACGGGGGCCCCGTGAACTTCTGAAAACGTAGCCACAAGATCCCCAAAATAACAGTGCCACCGTCCTCACTGTACGGACATTAAAAATGAAGTTGTGAAAAAGACGTTTATTGGGACCCAACATTTGTGGGCCCAAGCCCACGTGACTGGTGACGTGGCCATTGAGCTCGTGACGGCGAACAAAAATTCAGTTTCCTGTCGCTGCCGTGGGGTTTGCAGGGGATCTGTCTCTGTCGGATCTCGTCGTATCATATTAGCAGAGATATATTAATATTAATATAATGTATAAAAATGAGTCTATTTGCATCTCAAATAAAAAAAAAAATGTTATACACTTACATTTCGGGCCTGTTTGGTTAAGGGTAAAAGTAAGGAAGTAAAGAAATACCGAAGTGGTAACAGTTCCCTTTGGAACTTGAAAATTGGTTAGTAAGTTTTTCGGTGTTTGAATGTTGTTGGGAAGTGTGGTTTGAAAAATGTTATGTCTTTGCCGGTGTTTGGATGGTAATGTGGAAGTGGAAGTGGAAAAGTTGAGTACAAAGTTGACCGCAAAATAATATTAAAATAAAATTTAATTAAGAAAAATAAAAAATGTACTGTAATTAGAATGCAAGTTAGATTTACATGAGCAAAAATTAACTGTTTTGTTCTACAACTTATTAAAAATGAGATTTACATGACCACAAAATTAACTGTAGCACTCTGGAAGTGAGGAAGCGGTTGTGTAAAAGACAAAAAGATAAAAGGAAAAGAACTTTTTACATTTTTCTTTTCCGGTATTTGGATGAACAACGAAAATGAGAAAAGACACTTCCCACTTCCTCACTTCCACCCAATTCCTTGAATCCAAACAACCCCTTCAAATTCAAGGAATTTTTTTTTTCCTCACTGGTACCGCTCCTGCCAAAGCTTATACACGTGCGCTGCACGTGCTAGTTTTAAAAGTTCGAACACTATAATTTATAATTAAATTAACCTAAGCGTACTTTTTCAGTATAATTGTCTGATTTTAAAATCATGGTCACAATGTACCAAGCTCAGACCCTAAGACCATTGATTTTATATTTTGTGACTTTATTCGATCATTTTACATTAGAAATATTGTGGCTCTCACCATAAAAATAAAAGCATTGCCGCAGGATTTCATGGAAACAAAAAGCACAAACAATAATTCAGCTATTTATAAACTCTCTGAATAAAATACTAACATTTTTTAATTAAATTCATGAAGAATTATTAGATTTGTTCACGAATAAAAAAGTTATAAATATCATGAAATGATCCATATCTTTATGTGAAATTCTATTAAATTAAATATGACAGCACACATTTTCCTATTTTTGAAAATATATAAACGAATTATAGCCATGTGTTGTAACATCAAGTCATAGTGTCTCAATTCTGAATAGATTTCAATGGTTTACTTGAGTTTTGTTTTGGTGCATCTAATTCCTTTTTTATTTAGAGGTTTTTTTCCCCAATATCGACACCTAAATTTTTCTAAATTTTGTATTCACTCCTGAAATCTTATATTTTTATACTGACTCCCAAATTTTGTAAGTTTGGACAAGATACCCCCCTCGGTTAGCTGCTATCTATTTTATAACGATAGAGAGGAAAACTACACTTTTATCCTTCAAACTTAACAAAGTACCCTCTCTTTCTTCATTCTCTCTCACTCACTCACATCAGCAGCAGCTGCTGAAATGAAGAAGAAAGAAAAGAGATATTTTGATAATTTTACATCATATTTTAATGTTTCAGAATATAAAAAGGAATATTATGCGCATTTTTTAACTTGTGAACATAAAAACTACTAGAGGTAGTGGGGATATTTTGTTCAATTTATAAGATTTGAGGTGATCAATATGAAAATATGAAGATTTCGGGGATGAAATGAAATTTAGAATGAGTCGGTTTCAATATGAAAAAACCCTTATTTAAAAATACATGTCAAATCGGGATGGGCAGAGTTCGGTTAAAACCGAAATAACAAACCGATACCTGAAAATTGAACACAACCTGGCCTGAACCGCTTCAATTCGGTTGGGTTTCGAGTTCGAGTTCTGAAACCCGAAACCCAACCGAACCGACCGAATTATTATCACATGCACTGTCAAGAATTTATCATGTCAACAACTTTGAACAAACAAGCTCCACCAACATCCAATGTTTCCGTTTGGAAAATTAGTTTTCGAATATGATTATGACACGTTGAAGAATATTCTCTTATAATGCATGTATACACCTGGAACAACAAAATGAAACAACACTTCGAGTTTTAAAGCAGTACACATTAATAGTCCCTGTATACATGCATATAAGCAACACATACACATGCATGCATTTATCTACGTAATTATGTACTTGTGGGTTCATGCATGTATAATGAGTCTACATAATTATAATATCCGAGGACAAGAAAAATAAACAGCACAAATCATGCTATATATATATCATTAAGAGAAATATATATCAGAATTTCGTTAATAGTTCAATATATGTGTCGCACATACTAATCCATATACATGCATTGTAAAATTATTGCGTCCAACACAACTTTACTTAGCATCCCTATTTACTTAATCGTTTCCTTCCTTTATATATGTGTGCCATGCTTTTCAATTACATACGCATTGACTGTTGATTATATGTGAAACTATATGAATGCATACAGATCGTCAACTTGTGACTTTTTCCTCCTTGGTTAGCGGCTAGCATGTAGGATTAATAACTACATCATGTATAATGGCAAACTGAATTAATCGAACAAATCGAACCGAGACAGTTCGGTTCGGTTCGATTTTATCTCATGCTCGGTTCGATTCGGTTTTGTCAAAATCGACAAAAATCGAACCGATCGATACTCACCCCTCATTACAAGACCTCCAAACCTTATGAAATCGAGATTATTGAAACTCCAATTGAGACTATGATGTAAGGCTTAGAACTTTCTCGGGAAAAAAAGAATCTCCAATTTGAATGGAGTCCTAGAATCTGGAGTTTGTATGGGTACAAACCTCAGTTTCATTTTAACTTTTAGGGGTTGTTTGTTTGCAAAAATTTCAGTTGGAAAGCAACTATTCGCTTTGACAAATACGAGCCCACAGCTTTCCAACACATCTGTGTTTGGATGAGAAAAAAGTAAAAAAAAAAAAAAAGAAAAAGACAATGAGGTCCGCAAACAGTAGAGATTCGAGGGTCAATGTTTTCCTCTCGCAAGTAGGCTGAGCATCGATTTTATCGGTTCGGTTTTTCCATTTTTTTGAAACATCGAACACCGAACCGAATAGAGCTCTAACTGAACCGACTGAACCAACTTTTAGTTGAGAACCAAGCTATTGAACTGAATTTTTTGGTTCGGTTCGGCTTGTTCAGTTGATAGTTTATGCATATATACATATATACATGCATAGACCTGTGTAGTTCCAGAAGATTCGAGCCCGAATCCTTCACACTCAAATATCAACATCGGATATTCAAATACAAGATCCATACTGTTGAAGTTGATCTATATATTTAAAGTAACTAAATAAAATTAAGTATTTTAAATACTTTTTGTTCATCCATCAAGCGGCGCAATAGACGACACGAAGGTAGTAAGTTGGTTAGATTTATGTTTTTAGACACACGATTTTTCGATCCGGCCATTTGATCTTGATCTAAACATTTAAAAACCCTACAAACTATTTTTGTTAGGTTTCAAATGTTCTACATCGTTTAAACTAACCAATTCACTATTTAGACGTTCGGTTTCCCTCTATTTGATGCATGGACAAAATATTTAAAATACTGATTTTTGGTTTATAAAACTTGAAATAATATAGATCAACTTTAACGAATTGGATCTTATATTCAGATGATGTATGGTTATATTTGACTGGGAAGAATTCGGGCTCAAATCCTTCCAGAACTACACAAGTCTATCTCCACACACACATGTATATATGAGATAGAATTGTGTCATTCCAGAAGGATTCGAGGCTGAATCCTTCCCACTTAATACACTCTCTACGACATTCGAATGTAAGATCCATTCCGTTGAAGCTGATTTATGTTATTTCAAGTAACTAAAAACAGAAAATCATGTATTTTGAATACTTTTACCCATCCATCAAGTAGGAGCAAAATGGACGGCCGAAACAATGATTGGTTAGTTTAATATATAGAATATTTGAAATCTAGTAAAAATGGTGTATGTGAGAGTTTTTAAGTATCTAGAAAGTGATGAAATGGTCGAATCGAGAATTTGTATGTCTAAAGATGTAGATCTAAGTAATATGCTATTTTCCGCCGTCTATATCTGCGCATACTTGATGGATGGGAAAAAAAATATTCAAAATACACGATTTTTTTATTTTTAGTTACTTGAAATATAGATCAACTTCAACGAATAAATCTTACATTCGGATATCGTAGGGTTATATTTGATGGGAAGGAGTCGGCCTCGAATCCTTTCGGAATGACACAAGTGCGCGCGCGCACACATATATTGTAATTCGGATTTTTCGATGCAACTCGATTTGGCAAATAAACCGAACCAAACCAAACTGACTTTCAGATTTGTCGGTTCGGTTCGAAATTTCGATCCGGTTCGGTTTATTCGATTTTTCTCTCTCTCACCCTTACTTGCAATCTCAGTTTCTCAGACTTCATTTTGGTTTCCAAACAAGGCCTAATATCAGTAGCCTTGTCTTGAGCCTCAAACCTTAGTTTGAGAAACTAAACCTTGTTCTCAAATGAGACCTCCTTATTTGTTCGAAATCTAGACCCAATGAATTGTGTATAACAGTCAAATATTATTTAACGCTAAATTGCAGATAAAATAATTTGGATCCAGCAAATCACGACTCACCCATAAAATCTATAAAGACCCAAACAAAATTTATTTTGAAAATATAGATTTAGGTTGCTTTTGGCATGAGAAGTTAGCGAGAATTAGCTGCTAGTTCTTGCAAAATGCATAAAGAAAACAAGAGTGAGCAAGGTAATTCTAACAGTTTGAAAATTTCCTTTGATGAGCCCCCCGCAAACCCCCCCCCCCCCACCCGCCCCCCCCCCCCCCCCCCCCCCCCCCCCCCACCAAACTCTAGATGATTCTCCTATGGTGAGTCTATAACATTGAAGTGATCCTATAACACTTGCATTTACACCCCACTTTCCAAACAAGGCTTTGGTGTCTTAAATTTGAAAAGACGAGAGTCGCTGTTCGGGACTCTAACTCGTTTAGGACACTTCCATCACGCATTTTTGCACGGGCAATGCGGTGAGACTCACACAAATTCTTACAAAAGTTCCCTCATCGGTGGCGAGCCCCGCACCGTCCGGTTACAAGCTCAGTCATGAGGAGTCCGAGCTCAAGCCCAGGTAAATTGATTTCTATTTTAGTCCCCCATCATACTTAGGAGTATGATGTGTTATTTTTCTGTTTGAGTCTAGTCTTGTTATTATCATTTAGTAGTATGTGTTAGTCTTGTTTTAGTCCCGCATCGATTGTGAAGATAAGTTTTAATCTTTGTAAGCCTATAAATAGGCAAAAGTCTTGAGAAATAAAATTAAGGAATGAATGAAGATTTGTTTAGCAAAAATTGAGTTTTTTCCAAAATGAAAATTCTTTTCCTTATCTTAAGTGTGTGAAGCCCTTAGATCATACCTAAAAGTTTGAAACCCTAGTTATTTATCCCATTTAAATAAAATAAAATAAAATAAATAAAATAAAATTCTAGTCTAAAAACCCTAGTTAAGAAAAAAAAGAAAACAGAAAAGAAAAGAAAAGAGAGACACAGACTCCACGAACCCATCACCTACAAAAGCTTCCTCCTCTTCGTCTCGTCTTACTTTGCCTTACTACCGACCCGCCGACAACGTACCCCGACTGCCCCTCCTTGTCACCATCCACCTCCTCTGCCTCACCACCAGAAACTTCCTTCGCCGCTAGCCACGTCCACCCTCCTCTCCTCTAGTTCCCTCTTAGTCGTCACCAACAGCCGCCAACACCGACTGCTCCTCTTCCTTCCCTAAACTGCTACCCTGTCTGCACCTCGATGGTAGCCCCAAGGCCGCCAACGACCTCGTCCTCTTCCTCAGCTGCCTCCCTCTCTCGCCCCGCGACTTTAGTTGGCCGCTCGATGACCCAACCTCCTTGTCTTTGACACCCGAGTGCTCCTCTCCCGGCTTCGTTCCTTTTTCTCCAGCTACTCCTCGGCCAGCGGTCTTCGGCCTCCTCTGCTTGTCCTCTACAGGTTTCGGGAGAGCCAACCGTTACTGCCTTCGACTGCTATTGCTGCGCTCTTGCTGATCGGCTGCAGAATAGCAAGCCACATCATCCTTCACGGTTGCTGCGACTGTCCCTCATTGTCGTGTCCTGCTGTCCATCTGCTCCTCCTTTGGCTATAGCTGCTGCGCAAATGACAGTCGCACACCTCACCTCACTTCAACTGCTGCTGCCTGACCTCGACTTCGACTGCAACCCAACAACAACAACTACAGAAGAAAGCATTGGAACAACAATAGCAGGTACATTGAATCAACAAGTGGATCACCCGATCAACAAGCACTAGTTCAACAATACAACGACAACACTGCAGTAAATACCTGAGAACGTTAGCTTCTTAGTAGGTGAGTTATGACTCCTGTAATTAGATTATTGATCGGGCTACATTGCATATTTTCTCCCTAATATTTTATCAGTATCCTGCTGTCCATAATTATTGTAAGCGTGTGATTCTGTTAAACTTGTGTTCACTATCTTCGATATTGCGAGCAGAACGATTACATGCGTAACAGAGTATTGTATTGATTTTATTGAGACTAGAATTGTCCAATTACACTTGCAAGTAATTGTTAAAATCCATCAACTAATATTAGAGTTTTAAATTATTTCCTATCAAGATCTTAATTTTAGTGAAGCGTAATAAGTTCAAGTTTATCACTAATTCCTTACGTCACATGCACGCACGTTTCACGTCATGTCGTTGTGACGGTGAAATACTCAAATTATTTACTTCACAACAAATGAGAAACACATACACTAGTACTATCCTTCACCTATAAAACAACACTTAACTTTAAAAAACAGATAAAGAGCCTATGAGCAACAAAGTCAAACACACCCTTTAGGAAGTTAAAGATAGAATTTTCATAACATATTGTGTACATAATCATGATTGCATGGAATTTTAACATTGTTCCCCGTTAAAATATCACATAGGTGTAAAAAAAAGTCCTAGATAGAATATTTTATGTGCACAAGCTTCTATAGTATTTGGGTGTTATATGGTTTTTTTTAAGAAAAAGAACAATTTCAAAATGGATTTTAAAAAAAGTTTTTTTTTTTTAACAAAATTAAATGTTCAGCGATAACTTCGTACTCGAAGATGGACACTCTGACTTCTCTATTTACAATTATGAAATTTTTTATACTTTCTCTCTCACAAATCTACGCCTGTCCTAATTTCTTCCGACAAATCTGTTTTAAATATTTATATTTTTGATGACCACTTAAAATTTAATTATACGAAAGCTCATGAAATTTTCTTTTTATCTGTAAGCAAAAGCAATGCCAATTGCCAAACATACATTTAAAGGGAAAAAAAAGAGCAAAAAAGATGACATTTTTAGGAAAAAAGATGACATTTTGTCCTTGCTCTGTTTGTTTGTTTGGCCTCCAGCAAATCCCAGCAAACTTTGGAAGAAGAAATCAAAGCGATTTCTTCATCCATCATTTAAAATGGGATACAGCAGTCAACAGCCAGCAGCAAATTCATTTCGTCCTTTCTCTCTTCCCAAAATGACGTACCCGCTGACCTAATCAGAGATGCCAATAAACTGACAACACGCTTCTCTCTCGCTCGAGAATTTGATCGAACATCTTATAACCAGAGGGCGCTTCAAAATAACCCCTTTTCTATTCATTCTGGCCACAATCTCGATCTGGGTCCTCTCAAAAAGTTAAAGAAAAACAATAATCCCAGCTTGTTCCCTGTTGAGAACTGAAGCAATGGGGGATGAGAACAAGGTGCCATTGCTGACGAAAGTCTACTTTGAGGGCTGCCCAGGTTGCAGGCTCGATCAGAGGAAGGAAGAAAATACGGGAATCCCGTATAAAGAATTCTTCTATACGTGGATCATCACTCTGGCTACTGGTAATGGAAAATTTCGGAGTTTTATCATCTGGTCTTTCTTTTTTGGGAGTTTTTGTTTGTTTCTTTTTGCAAAGACTAGATTTTTATTGGTGGACTTCTGGGTTTCTTCTCTGATGACACTGGTTTTTTTTTTTTTTAAATCTGTAAGTAGATATGTTTGATTTTAGCTTTATCGTAGATTTTGTTGTACTATATCTTTTTGCAGAGTTTAGATTAATATTTTTGGTAGTAATTATTTTGTAGTTGAGTAACGTGATTAAATATATGGAAAAGGAGAATTTAGATGGGTTGTTTGTAACATGCTTTCAGACCATGATCTGAGTCCTGGAGAATTGAGAGTGCTGCTGCATTTTTTTATGCTATTAAGTAATTCAGAGTTTAATAAGTAAATGGTTGCTAAGAATATCTAGTAGATTTACTGGTATTTTTTTTTATTTATATAAAATTTAAGTAGATATGTTTAATTTTAGACTCATCTTAGACTTTGTGGTACTATATGTTATTTTGCACAGTTTAAATTAATACTTTGAATAGTGTAATTAATTGTAGAATTTAGATTGATGTTAGTATCCTTCTTTTAGATCATGATATGAGACATGGGGAATTGAGATTACTCATTGATGCTATTAAGTATATAGTAACTAAGAATATCTAGTAGTAGGTATTTTACTCTGTCCGACTTATCGGAAATACTGATCCAAACGGGTAAGAGAAGTACAAAAGATGGATGATCATCAGGGATGTAGATGAATCTTATTTAGGTTACGAGGAACGGTCCATATATGATGTATTCTTAACTTGCATATGATAGAAATATATCAATATGAAGTGTCAAAATCTGGGCTAAGAAGTCAACTGAAATGTCAAGTAGGCCCTAGTCACCCTTGCCCTTGTGGTATGATGTGAAGAAAGTTTTCTTCAAGGTGACCTCTCATAGACCTTACCTCCTAATTGGAAATTGTTCTTATTCATTGTGGTGATTTGAATATTATCCATTTGATGTGTACTAAATCCCAGTAGTTTATGTATAGATTGTACCTGCAAGATGGCCAGTCAATAGGCCTGAAGTGAATTCATTAAGGTCAGTGTAGCAAAGGCAAGGTTTTTGGGTGTTGAATAGTTGGAATGATGGTTCGTGCATTTATCATTTGTTAGAGCAGATGTTAGACAAAAGGAAAAATATGCTTCACCATGCTAAACAAAGCACAGAGAAAATGTAGTAACTGGAGAAGCTAGAGTCTAGTTTGTGAGTTTGAATGGCATATACTTGATAAACCAGATTTGAGAAGTCATTTTGGTTTTTAAGCAATTACGCAGTAATAACGGCAACTGTTATGCATGGAAAATGCTGAAACTGATACCAGATAACAAATGAATCCATAGTTACTACCAAATTACCAATATCTGGAGTCTTTCATATAGCCTTGTTGCTAACAGTAATTTAGAATTAGTTTTTGCATTAGATTCTTTTACTAATTAACTTGAGTTTCTGTCTTGCTAATTTCTTAATTTTTTGACAAGATTTTAATTTCTTTCTTTGTTTTGTTTGCTTCTTTCAGTTTACCAATATCATCATTGTTTCCCTTCTTGTACTTCATGGTATGTATAACAATGGGCTTTCCCTCGTACACATGCTTTTCACATTTGACATTACATTATTCGTTAACTTGACAGAATTGGATTACTTTGTTTTATGTTTGAGCAGTAGTACTAAGCATATATTTTTTTGTTGAAGCATGGTGAAGTTAGCAAGCAGTAACGATGCAATTGATAAATCATAAGTGAATTGAATATAATTTCTCCATCAGTGTATTTCCTTATCATGTTCCTTTGAACTTAGTTGTCTTTGCTTTGTTAGTTATGGATTGCTAATTTCTAAATTTTTATAAGTCTGCCTAGAATACCTAAATTGCTTCCCCTCTAAATGATAGAGAAAAGTAGCATAACTTTTCTACTTGTGCTCTCTCCTATTTATTGGACACGTGTCTTGGGTGTTCCTAATTACTGTCTGTGCTAATATTACTTTTAACAGCTCTCTGTACCTTATATTATAATCGTGTTTGTACCACCCTTGCACCGCCATGGTTGTCCTTTTGGTTGCAAAATGTTGGTAATTTGTAGTGGAACCTGATGTCAAAGTTGAGGTGGCTGGCAGGTCGCAAAGTGAATAGACTGGTCCAAGATTACAAGCTCATAATTACTTTTCTTGTTATAGTGCACCTACGCATATTTCAGAATCCACACAGTTCATAACTGCTGCGTCTTTCATTTGACACAGATAAGGGACTTGAATATTGCGAAAAGAGTGGAAGATATTGGGTTCTATGCAGGTTTTGTAGGTAAGTTAATGAAATGTATATTCAGATGATGTCTTATTTTCTAATTGATGATTTAGACCTAAGGATTGTTCAGTTCAGAATTTTCAAATTCACCACTAACTTCCATTTATTTTTGCACTGAAGGTGGTTCATTTATGTTTGGGAGAGCATTGACTTCTGTATCCTGGGGATTAGTGGCTGATAGATGGGGAAGGAAACCTGTGATAGTAATTGGCCTCATTTCAGTGTCAGGACTAATTTTCTTTTATTTACTAGTTAATTTGAGCTTGCCATACTAAGAAATCTTATCTTGCTATATCTTTATGCTTTCCTATGCGCTTGATATCTTCTTGACTTTGTTTAGTTTCTATTTCAGGGTTATATTTAACACACTCTTTGGGTTAAGCGTAAATTATTGGATGGCAATTGCTTCAAGATTTCTTCTTGGAGCTATGAATGGTATACTTGGCCCGATAAAGGTATTCACGTTTTCTTTACTCACTGATGTAGTTGACCCCAGTCTCTATTAAGTTTTTCTTTGAAATTTGACTTCTATTCAGGCATATGCTGTAGAGGTTTGCCGACCAGAGCATCAATCAATCGGACTACACTGGTAAGAAACTTTAAGTGTGGACTTGCACTAGCATTAGCAGTATAGATGGCTTAATGGAGACGTTATCTGTAATATTTAAAAAGACTTTAAACGTCAGTTTTTATATGCATCTTTGGTCACAAATCAGACTATTTACTGTAGCGTGAATTGGGCATGACTATATATTAAATACTTCAATTCTAAACAATTTGTTTTGACACCATTAGATGAATAAGAAAACAAAACTTTGAACATAAATTTTTTATGTGGAAGCAAGACACAGTCAATATGAGACCCATCATGGACTTACCACTGATTCGATGTGCTTCTAGATTTTCTTAGTATAAATTTATCCTCACTCTCTCTCTATGTTCGTGCGTGTCAGTCGTCTATAAATATGTAACTAATGCCCTCAACTGACATATGAGCTTGATGGAGGGTATTGCTCCAAAATGAGCTTGATGGAGGGCACCACTGATAATTGTGCTGTAAATATAAACGAGCAAGAAACGAAGGTGCACTCGAATGTGCCATTAGAAGGATGGATCAGCAAAGTGCCAGAAAATTAATACACATGCAGAAAATATAAGATCATGAGGAAGTAAATTAACCCATGGCAGAAAAAGGAAATCAACCATACAAACAGAGCAAGTTAATAAAAATTCTAAAAGCGTTTGCCTCAGACATTTTTTTTAAATTTTTGTTTTGTTTCTTTGAAAGGGGTCTATATTGAAATAAAATACCTGAAAATTACAAGACCTGGAGGTATCTTGCTGTAACTACAAATGAATGCCAATTCCAGTGCCAACAGGGCAAAAGGTTAGAGAGAGAGAGAGAGAGAGAGAGAGAGAGAGAGAGAGAGAGAGAGAGAGAGAGAGAGAGAGAGATTCTCTTTATCATTCTGTAAGTGGATTCTTCATGTTTAAACTCGGATAGTTATCCCTTCAGCAGTTACGGAACCACTCCAATGACACGTTCTTGTCCTGTTTAATATGCGGTTGCCTGGATTTCTGTACATTCTCTACATTTTGGCTGGAAGAGGCCACAACATTGACTTATGATCTCAGGTTGGTAATGTTCAATCAAATGGTTCCTCATAATATCTGTTGTCTTAGACACAAATATTAATCAAATGGTTCCTTATGATTCTGCCAAGTTATATTTCTCTGGAGCCCAATCCCAACTTCTCTTCTGTTCATCACACTTCTCATGGGATCTCTAAGGCCTTAAGTAATTTAAGGTCAAAACAGTAGTAAAGCTGAAACTAGAGAAGTAGGGGATCCAGGATCCAGCTGGGACAAAGGAGAGACATCAAGTAGGTTCCGGCTATTTCTTATTAAGAAAGGAGCTGTCGAATAATAACCAAGTGAAAAAGATTACTATTCTTCTTAAATTTTAACATCTAAAAGGCCTCATTATATAATAGTTTTGTTGTCGATAAATCTTGCATTTGCAAGAAGCAACTACTATGCACAGAACCTCTTTCTGTGCATATACCCTTCCCTTTCCATAACTTTATTTGCTTGTTGCTTCCCCTTTTTCTCATTTTTACAGTCTGTTAGATCTGATTTTCTGCTTTTTTCATTCACACGAACGCCTTCCTACCGCTATCAACCACAAAATGCTGATGCATTCCCTGCCAATAGATGCTACATGAGAAAAAATACTTATGATTTAAAAATTTCCATTTGCCTTTTTGAGAAAATAAAGCAACAAAAGAGATGGAACTTGAAGAATTGCTTGGGGGGCAAAAGAGCACATGTGAATTCCATGTTAATGCACACAGACATATCCTTGTCCATTTGTATGCTTGAATTTGTATATTCAAGATTAGTTCTTTCAAATAGCTCAAATTGAGACAATTTTACCAGAAACTTTCAGCTAGAGAGTAAACTTACTGAGAAAATCAAACAACAAAGTTCAAAGCATGTCAGTTTTGGGCTCACCGAATGTGAAAGGGGAGTGTCAACAATTGGAGATCAGGGAAGCTGTCAGTGTCAGCTGGAAAATGGGAAAGGCAAGGTGTGAACTGAATGTTATTTGGAGAATTAGATGGATGTGTGTGGGTGGGGTGGGGGTTGGTTAGAGGAAGGAGAAGAGAAGAGAGAGGCTACAGTTCGTAGGACACTTTCTCTGTGCTAAGAAGTGGTATCTCTATCATTTTCCAATAAAAGATGTATGTAAATCTACACCTGATACTTAAAGTCCTTGATAAACGTGTTCAACCACCTTCTTGAAAATCTATATAGTAGCCTGCAATTTTTTGGTAAATTATTGCTACTCGCTTTGTGCATTATTTCATCATTTCATGTTTTAAGGAAATTGCATATGCAAGCACAAATGTATCGTGTATAAATATATAATTTCATATGATCTTAAAATAATAAAATAAAAATAATGAAAACTGATATTAGATCTTGTCATCATTGTCTAGATTTTGGCAAACTGTCATGTCTGATTCCATAAATGTGCCCACCAATCATAGGAGAAAGGGTAAGCAGGTTGGAGGACACTGAACAAGGAATAAGATATACTTTGGGTTCTCGGGTCTGTCTTATCTTAAAGGATAGATATGGGTTCCTAAGTCTAACTATGTTCTGACATATTTAGAGTTAGTGTTTCTGAGAAAGAAGGGTGGCACCACTGCATTGCTGCCTTCTGTGGCCATGATTGTTTGCTGCAAATGAATCATAGCCATTCTGGTTATGCCTTGGAATGGGAAATCCGCCCCCCCCCCCCCCCCCCCCCCCCCCCCAACCCCCCAACCCTAAAAAAAAAAAAAAAAAAAACATGTATATCAATATATTGTCATTGTTTTAGTGTCTTATCTTATTTCATAATTCATAGTTATTTACAGAACATTTGTCATCTTATTCAGGTTAGTACAGCATGGGCCATAAGTTTGGTAATTGGTCCAGCTCTTGGAGGCTTATTTGCACAGGTAATGCAAGTTTTTAATCTCTGAAGGAACAGCTTATACTAGTATAATCCAGATGCTCATCTAAGAAGCTCAAACATGGACACAACACAACATATAAAACATAGTAACATAGTACATAAGTACATATAAAACAACAATGGCACACAAGGAGTGATTTACCAATATCTCTCTGAAATGAACACAGATAGATGTACCGTTTCTACATTTGCTGCCATCCTTAAGCATTTGACTATTCTGACCTTTTGATGCTGCTTGGATGTTAGTAAAGGTCTAAGTCAGACTTGGTTAGAAGATATGATCATGCAAAATTTTAATACTAGCTTTTAACTATACCTATGTAAATACACAAAGACTCACGCGCACGCACACCCACACATACACATTATGCATGTTCATAATGCATGAGAATGTGTATGATCATGCTGATATGCACAACATTAAAATTTTCTCTTCCTTCAAAGCATTTGAGTACATGGACCAAGAGATTAGTCAATTATGGTTTAAAGTTAAACCAAGCTAAAATTGCAAAAGATGAAAGTAGGAATTTCTGAACTCGCTGCTTCCTTTTTTTCTTTCAATTTAAGTGCAATTATGGGGGACATCCTGGTTGGTTGAATGCAAAAAAATATTAATGGACATGCATAATGCATAATTTCTAAGTTACCATTATTTATAACATATGAACATTTCCTAACGATCAAATAGTTGTTATAAGGAAGTGCATTCAACTCATAGGCACACATAAAATCAAGAGTCATATATATTATTCTATTATTATGTCATATTAATTTATGTTATATTTCCTATTGAGAACTCCATGGTGAGAACTTCTCTGAGGATTCCATGAATGGCCATCCCATGGATGATCAACTCCCTACGATAGTTGATCGGGCTTGTTTTAGGGTTGGAGCACTTTGAATGTTGCAACACAGGCAACACTACTTTCTCGCAATCTGCTTGTTTGGATATCATGGCTTGACATTCTATTTATCTAGTTCTTAGAAGGTTATTTGATTATATTTTGTATCCTTGACAGTTTTACTCATATATCCTTTTGTGGTTGTCCTCAGTTAGCCATTCCCTCTTTAATGGCGTAATCTTGAAAATGCATATACCTCAACACATCACTCTGTTTTCTATAATGACTTGATATTTCCTTTTTAGTTGTCCAACTTAACCTTGAAATGCGTAAACTTTTCTGATGAGTCATTGTGTCTGCCATACCAAGGTATAAAGCATTTCTCTTTGTGTTTTTGCCAGCTGAGTACTTGGGGTTGATAACAATTTTGTACAATTGATGCAGTAAATGTTGATGGCAGGTACAAGGATTTTATTTCAAGGATAATGATTGCAAAATTAATATAACTTGATGGAGATAGGTAGAATGAAAACTAATATATGTGAACACACTTTTCTGATCTGATTAATGCACATAGACATTATTAGCAGACAAATGTCTAATTAATGCATATTCATTTTGTTTGCGAGCAAATGTGGAACACTTTACATACTTTTTAATAAGTTTTACATGAGTATCAATGTATCATTAATGAAACCCATATACTAAAAATTTCTACTCAGTTATCTTTCTTTTCTCTTTAGAATTGGTTTGAGCACTTTGAGTCTATTATTTGTGATTAATATATTTTTTTTATCAGCCTGCAGAGAAATTTCCGGATATCTTCTCCGAGGAATCGTTTCTTGGGAGGTACAGATGGTGCAACTACTTCCTTCAACTTTGTTGCCTAATTATTGTGCTCATACTTGCCATACCATCACATTTGCAGGTTTCCATACTTCTTGCCGTGTATATGTATATCGGTCTTTGCTGCTGTAGTACTTATGACCTGCTTTTGGCTTCCAGTGAGTAGCAATCCCATTTTCTAATATTTTATATTTTTTGTTTCTTTTTATGCATAATTATGCTCCTTGGTAAACATGCACATTCTTAGTTTCTCTTTATGTTTATTGAACTTTAGTGATCAAGGACAATACTTTGCTTTTTTCTTTATTAAGTAGATTTTCCTATTAGCATGCATAGGCAATAAATAATTGGTTCCAGTCTATTAATGTCCCTGCCACTGCACTGAAACTCCGAACCCGTGGTGAGGACTGATGGAATTGTAATACTTTATCCTTTAAATGTACGCACGGCATGATTTGAACCTAGCTGGCTTTGATGTCAAGTTAATGTCCTTGTCAAAGTTGTGGTGACTGTTGTTGGAAATATATATCCTTCAACACAGGCAATTGAGAGCTATGACATTATAGCAATCGCATAAAAATATGTCTGTTTCCCATGCACTAAACAGTAATTCTCAACTGCCAGTTTCACGACTGATCCTTTTTTTGTTAGACAGTTCACAGCATTTTCAAAAGAGAAAAGAAAAGTAAAGTAAAGTAAAGAAAAGAAAAGAAACCTGAAAAAGTAAACTGCCTAAATCAGATAACCAGAACTGAATGATGATAAAGTAGTTCTAGTTACCAGACCTACCTGTTCTTTATACATGTAAGTTTGCAAAGAAATGTTTGTCTAGTTAACTATACCTTCAAAATTATAACAATCATCATATCATTGTTAACCACAGGGGATGCTACAAGACTGGTGCACGATTCACTTTGATGTTTTAATGGTGCTTCTTTATATATATATATATATATATATGTATATATGTATATGTATATATATACATATATATATATATATATATATATATATATATATATATATATATATATATATATAGAGAGAGAGAGAGAGAGAGAGAGAGAGAGAGAGATGTGTCCTTCCAAAAGGATTTGAGCTCGAATCCTTCCAACTCAAATACAATCCTCTGACATTGGAATACAAGATTCACTTTATTGAAGTTTATCTATATTATTTCAAGTATCTATAAACCAAAAATTAAGTATTTTGAATACTTTTTGCTCATCCATCAAGCGGCGCAAAATGGACGGCCGAAAGTAGTGAGTTAGTTAGATCTATGTCGTTGGACATATAAATTCTCAATCCGGCCATTTGATTATGATCTAAACATTTAAAAACCCCTACAACCCAATTTTTGTTAGGTTTCAAATGTTCTACACTGTAGCTCACTATTCAGGCCGTCCTTTTTTTTCTTACTTGATGCATGGGTAAAAAGTATTCAAAAATACTTGATTTTTAGTTTATAGATACTTGAAATAATATAGATCAACTTCAACGGAGTGGATCTTGTATTCGAATGTTTGATGTTGGTATTTTTGTGGGAAGGATTCAGCCTCGAATCCTTTTGGAAGGATACAAGTCTATCTCTCTCTGTGGGCGCGCGAGCGCGCGCGCGCACACACAGAGACTTGTCATTTCGGAAGGATTCGAGCCGATTTCTTCCCACTCAAATACTGACATTTGAATGCAAGATCCACTCTGTTGAAGTTGATCTATATTATTTCAAGTATCTATAAACTAAAATCAAGTGTTTTGAATACTTTTTGCCCATCCTTCAAGTGGCACAAAATGGACGACCGGAAGTAGTGAGTTGGTTAGATCTATGTTTTTAGACATACAAATTCTCGATCCGGCCATTTGATCATGATCTAAACAGTTAAAAACCCCTACAAACCAATTTTTGTTAAGTTTCAAATATTCTACATCGTTAAATTAAACAAATCACTATTTAGGCCGTCCGTTTTTCTCCTACTTGATGCATGGGCAAAAGGTATTCAAAATACTTGATTTTTGGTTTATAAATACTTGAAATGATATAGATCAACTTCAATGGAGTGGATCTTGTATTTGAATGTCGGATGTTGGTATTTGAGTGGGAAGGATTCGGGATCGAATCCTTCCGGAGTGACGCAAGTCTATCTCTCTCTCTCTCTATTATGTGTGTGTGTGTGTGTGTGTGTGTGAGTGGGAAGGATTCGGGCTCGAATCCTTCCGGAACCACACAAGTCTCTCTCTCTCTCTCTCTCTCTCTATATATATATATATATATATATATATATATATATATATATATATATATATATATATATATTCCGGTGAGCACCAGGCTCACCGGACGCTTCGTAGGACTCAAGGAGGGTCTCTTACATGTTGGAATGGGGTATAAAAATAGATTATCGTAACATTACGGACCTTTCCAATTCAAATTTAGATGAATTTGGAGTAGTGTTAAAGAGGAAGTAACAGACTCCAATTAATCCTTCCTCGGGGCATGACTTACAGACTTAGGGCGCGAGTTTCGCAAAAAGAAAAGAGAAATTGTGTTCAAAACAACAGTTACTCAGTTTTGTGTATATTTGTGTGTGCAATGCTTTTTTTTTTTTTGCGTGCATGGTATTCAATGGAATTTGTTTGTTTGTTTATCTTATTGTTGGTTCTGCTAAGGCCTGGTTCTGTCTACCCTTGTTCAGATATTAAGGTTATTTCAGACCTATGTTTCTTTTGACTTCAAGCCTGTCCTCTTCTCTGGTGCATAGAGTGGCTATCTGGAAATGATTGGAGAACACAAATAAAGTTTTGTCTCTAACCTGGTTTCGTTACTATCACAATTATGCAGGAAACGTTGCATTATCATCCTGAAATCATAACAAAGGATGGAAATGTTGAATCTTTGGAGGTGTCTTCTCACGGCTCTGATATGAGAGAGAAGGATGAAGAAGCTGAAGGAAGAGTTCCACCTCACAAGGAAAATCTTCTTATGAATTGGCCGCTAATGTCATCTATCATTGTATATTGTGTTTTCTCCCTTCATGATATGGCTTATACTGAGGTAAATTTTGAAATTTTAACATGTCTTGCTTAATGTTTTCTCGTGGATGCACTTCTTTCTATTTATTAGTTTGATAGTTAGCATGCTTTAGTAGTAGTGTTGATTGTAAAACTATGGTCACCACTTCAGCTTCAAATACATATTTAGTATAAATTCGTTTGGTATCATGATGTCCCAAGCATGACAAACAAGGACACAAGTTGATGCTCCCTGACCAAGTGAAAGAATGGTGTCCAAGCACCTGTGTACAGATTGTTAGTATGTCAAATTTATCCCTGCAGTGCATGCTGCAGCATCTATGCCCAAATCAAGTTAGTGATACTTGTTGAATATCTTCAGATTGTGGCTACCATTTCTTGCCACTTCTCAGTTTGTTTCTGGTTTCTAGAAATATTAAAATCTGGAAGAATGTTTAAAGGATAAGAAAACTTAACTAGAACTTCCATGTATAAGACAGGCTTGCTGTCACACCAGATGGATGCACTTTATCAGAGTGATTGTTGAGAATTTCTCTTCTTGGCTGAACTTACCCCATGCCTGATCACCTGTTATTTTTTAAAAATGTCTTGAAATGAAATTTTCTGCTTTTCTTTTTCTTTGGGCTTTTATTTTTCTTTGGGGATTTGGCAGCCTTGCGTGAGGGCAAGGGGATGCTTGTTCTACCTATTAAGGTTATAACAAAGCCTTCTTGGGATCCCTGTCACAAGAGCCCAAGTCTTCTGAACAATATGCTCAATTTACAAGAATATTTGCCAACATCGTATTCTCTAGGCCTCATTTGACAATGGGTTAAAATAGGGGTTAAGAGAGTTTTACCTGGCGTTATGTTGCCAAATGTTTTTTTTTATCAATATTGGTTAAAATACCTGGGACCCATGGGTTAAATTATGTTAATCCAGCTTAAATGAGGGATTTATAAACCCACCTGGGTTATCTTTTAATCTGGATTTTAAGCCATTAGATAAATATGTTAAAGTTTTTCTGAAATTCCGATCCAAATGACAAAAATCGCTAAAGAATTTATTTAAACCACTTACAAAAGTTTAACCTGTGAGGCAACACGGATTCAATAAAACTAGTTCAAAGTAGACGAAACCACTTTAGACTTCAGGGTTCGTGTTAACTTGAAATCCCACATGGTTACTATCACGAATATGGTAACAGTCATTATTACTGTAGTTTGTAGTTAGTGGAGACACACTGTAGTAGATGCAGGAACTGTAGCAGTTTCTGTAGTGATTGAAGATTTGGTTAGATTCTAATTAGTTTGATTAGTTTTAGACAAGGAAAGATATCTTTTAGTTTTCTTTTTCAAACTTTTTATGCCTAAGATAAGGGCACACCTTTTTAGATTTATTTAGAAATATTTTGCTTCCAAGTTTTGGTATTAGTTTGTGAGGTCTTAAGAATTCTTGTAAGTATAAATAAAGACAACATGTAATACATTAGAGATGCTGATGGGTATTTTGAAAATGAAGCTAGAGATTATGATGAGATGTTTGTGTCATATTGAAACCAGTGATTGATTGTTTGGGGTGTGAAATCCATCGAATTGAAGGTGTAAATCCTTTATCTACAACTTTTCTTTCTTTTCTTTCTCTCTTTCTTTAGATTTTCCATTTTCCCCATTAAAAAGAAGAAAAAAAAGAAAAACCCTAGTTGAAAACCTGAACCTATCTCCATATTTCCCTTCAATACCGTAACCTGGAACAGCCTTGAATCCCCTTTCTTGATCTGTTTCTTATTTGACCTGTCTCAATTGCTTGTCCTTAACCCGGTCAAGTGTACTGTGGTAGAGTTTTCTTAACTACCGTAAACTGGGAGAAGAATTTCTGGATGAGAAAGAAACTCTCTCACACACACCACTAAAAAGGAAAGCCTAACACCACCTTAATCACAGATCAAGGTTGCATGGATACTGGTACACAGATACAATATGATACGGATGTGGATTTTTTTTTTTGAAAAAACCACCTATACAGATTTGTCATGGATTCGACAACTAGATAATATTTTTTATATATTTATATATATAATTATGATATTTTATAATTTAATAGTAGAGAAAAAGTGTTGGAGAATTTTGAGATGAGTTAAAAGAGAGGAACTACATAGAATTAGAGCACTGTTGGGTAAAATCATTTATGGAGGAATTTATAAAGCACCAGGTTCACCTCTTATTGTCATTTTAAACTACATACATGTTAAATTTGCATAAAAGTATCCAACAAGAATGCAACAAGTATCCTACGTATCCAATTCGAGTACGTGAGTTATTTAGAAGAATCGATGCGTCATAGACACAGACGAAGAATGACTTTCTATGATAATGAGACTGAATCATCAGAAAAAAATTGATCAAAATTTTATGTACACCATTTAAACTTATGTAGTGTCTCCATGTGGGAGAAGCATGCTCAAAGATGATTCATATCGTCCATTGTATGATTAATACAAGAGAGGAAAAGAAATTCGTATGGCTGATGTATAAGAGTTGGGATAAGCACATTGATGGTTAAATTTATTGCTATTTAAGGCAATATAAATGTCATAGCTCTGAAAAAGAATACTAGAACTCTGTTTGCATTCAACAATAAACTTGTACCCAGTTCTAACACATAGGCGATTCATTTTTTTAAAGTCAATTTTTTACTTGTTCTTGTAGACTTATTTGATCTATTTATTGAATTTCTAGTTATATTTACTATGCAAATCAACATTTTCAGGTATTCTCCCTATGGGCTGAGAGTGACAAAAAATTTGGAGGGTTAAGTTTTTCATCTGAGGATGTCGGCGAGATTCTTTCAGTAACAGGTATGTAAATGTTAGACACATTTGGCTGTAGTTTGGAGGAAATTCGAGGGTTATACATTTTTTTTTCATGTTAGATATATTAAGTATTAGTTGTTTAGTTATTGAGTGCTAATAGGATTTGAAATCTTATATAGTCCTATTAGTATTATGAGTTATAGTTTGAATAACATTTGGTCTTATATCAGTTTATATAAAGAGAGGATTGACTCATGACTTTTTGTAATTTTATTTTTGTAATTCTTCTGAATATCAATAAATATGTAGTCTCTCATAGTTTAACAAATTCTATAACTGTTATCAAGGGAGATATTCAATGTCAATTGGAGAATTTATATATCCCACCTCCCGTCCTTTTTATTCTCGGTATTCTCGTCTCCCAAATGTCACTACAGAAAACAACTGACTGCTTTTATGTAGCCACTCTGATGCCCGATCATATTTGTGTATTATTAATTACATTATCATTGATTAGGTGTACTGGTTTCCTCCTCTAGTGTACTCTTTGATCACCTTGTGCTCCCCCTTTTCTAAATACTCCTTAACATCCTTATATTTTCATATTTTAGACTACATTCTAAATCATACACCAACAGTATTGTGTGCCATCCACCTGTTTATGTTAATTAGGATCAGCTGACACTGCTTTTATCATGTATTTTGGCTTAACATATTTCATTAAACTCTTGCCAATGAAATGTGGGGGAGGGGAACCTCCTGCCATTTTACACTCTATGGGTGAATGGATTTATTTATTATTTTCAGTATTATTTTATTTATTTATTTTTACTTTTTTTTAAAAAAAATTTTGGGGGTTGGGGTGGGGGTGGGGGGTGTTGGATGCTCCTATGTTTGGCTCCTAAGACAACTAATGTAGGGAGTCACTCAGCTTTGAAGCACATCTTGTGCCATCTTTGGAGGATCTCATTGTTCATTGTGATATCCATCCCTAAAATGTCAATTTGATTTAAAGTCAACCTGATGACAACATGAAATAACATCATTCTCTGTTTAACTGAAGCATGTCTTCATTCATGAATCAATTAGTTCATCTTTTTATTCTTTGAAGCTTGTTACTAGTACATAATAATTTTCCAATTGTGAAAGATACAAACACAGTTTCACAAGGTTTGCAGAATGAATTTATTTCTTTGACATGTATTTTTTTCATTAGTTCTGGGTTTCTCGGTTCATGAATTTTCTATACTTGCCTAATATGTCCAAACCTCAAATCCCATGACCATGTTTATCATTCTTTATACTCTTGAAACAGTTTATCATTCTTTATACTCTTGAAACAAGGTGTGAGGGAATAATTTAGGATGAACTCATCATTTAACAACTGATATATTTTCATATTTCCGATTATAAAGCTCGAATTATTTTTCATACCGTGTAATGAAATACATGATGTACTTGTATGATTGGAGTAATTTAAAAAACCCTGCCGGCTGCCACTACATTCATATCTGTATTCAGACGGCAACAAAAGTTGTTAAAAATCCGGGTGCCGATCAAATAATATTTTTAACAACCAACTCTGGAGTGTTAAGGATTATGGTTTTGATCAATACTATCACCCTTAGAGTGACAAGCTATATCTGGGCATCTATGTAGTTTTGATGATATTATTTATGGTAGTTATGCTCATTGTTCAAATGAAACTTGAGTTTTAGTTAATACAAGTTGGTTGAATGAAGTTTTGTGATTCTGGCTTTCCAGATGCTTTGATGTAAAGTATAGATTCAGCTATAGTTAATATAAAACTAACATACTTATTTGGTTACCTATTTACATATGTTGATTTAAGGGCGAGAATGGAACTTTTCATCAGTTCCTTGTTTTATGGTATAATGTATCTTATTCCATATATCTTGATTTCTAATGCTAAAGTATTGACTTGTAGGTGCAAGTCTTCTAGTATTTCAAATATTTATTTATCCCCGAGCAGAAAGACTTCTGGGACCCATAAATTTAGCCCGTGTTGCAGCGGTATGCATTCATTTTCACCTCTCTTCCGCCTTTGATGATTTATCAATGTTTGGGCTATTTTCATCATATCCCATGTTTTCAATATGCAGGTTCTGTCTATTTCATTACTTGCCAGTTATCCCTTTATGACTAAGCTCTCAGGACCTGTTCTTTCAATAGTAGTGAATTCTGCATCAATGTTGAAGAATATTTTCTCTGTGAGTACAAATTTGAACAAATTTTCTTTTGATCAGTTCTGAAGTTTTCCATCTGTGTAATTTTAGAGTGAATGAATGTTAATATTTGATGTTAAGTAGATTATGTCTTTCAAGTCTGCCATATAGATTTCTAAAATTCCTGTTTATTGTAAGATTTTAGTTCTATGTAGTGCATGAATAATTACAGGTTGCGAATAAGTATTTCACAAGAAATGTATTTTGTGTGCATACCATATTATTGTAAAGAAGATATAGAGCTGTCAAAATATAAAGGTCTTGACTGGTGGCAGAATATAGAGAGAGCTCACAGAAATGTTTAGCTTGAAATGAATTTTGTGTGCACACCATATTATGGTAAAGAAGATAAAGAGCTGTCCAAATATAAATGTCTTGACTGGTGAATAGAGAGAGCTCACAGAATGTTTAGCTTAAAACAGCTAAGTTTTGTGGAGCTCCTTGTACATAAATATTAAACACTGATTTTGGGAGTTGCTCTGGCCATTCAAAATGGGTGTAGTTTTATTCTTGGATTCAAGAAAACATGACTCGGGAGTTTATTGCTTTCTGCTATACACACGTCCTCATGCAGTGGATACAATGCAACATTTAGGAGACCATGATACGTCGTAAGCTTTCACTCAGTGACTTCACTGGCACAAAAGATGCAGAGCCCCCCATTATTTTCTTTTTGAATATTTTACAAAATAAATATTTGGGAACTTTTATAACTTTTTGATAGAAAAAAGGTTTGAATTCAAACTTGAAATAAGGTTTATAAAAAGTTTGGGAAAATAAGAAGATAGAGTTTCTTGCCTTCTGGAACTTTACGAAGCGAACTGTTTTGATTATCAAGGTGACTTTCTCGATTAAATGGTTAAGAATAAAAATCTACTTAGATTTGTTTTATACTTATTTAAACCTTGCAGGAAATGATTAACAGTGTGGACCTGTAGTTTACATGCCAAATTATCCTACCTCGCCTTCATAAATGAGCATAAAATGTCCTCTGGCATCCAAGTATAATTCTACTACTTGCATGTTAGTATATGGACTAAAAATGTAAACATAAGTATGATTGATCATTGTCAACAACGATTGTTTTTTTTTGGTAAGAACATGCTGGTTGATCCTAGTCCCTGATGTTTGAGAAGTATGTGGACTAACTTCACTTTCGTGGGAACGCTACTAGCATTCTGGCAAGCCACAGGCCTTTAAGGATCAGAGCACAGACTATCAATCATCAATCTCTCGATGATTCTAACCATTTCTCTTGAACTATCAAATGCTCATTGATTTTTCCATCTCTCTGAAAGTGTGAAGCCCTTCATGAATTTTACCAGCTGAAATCTCTTTCAGCTCTGGTGGTATGAGCTCCAAATTTGTGTACCTTCTGTTTAAATCTTAGTTGCACTGTTAGATGTAATGGATGACTTATGGATAATTGTTGCACCTGTAAGGGATGTGCTCCCTCCTTCCACTATAAACATGTTCTAAAATTTTTCATCATTATAGACAATTCAAGTCAGACTTGTCTACAATTGCTTAATTAGATAACAGCAACTAACCTATCCTTTGGATACAAAATTGACTTAAGGATTTCTCTAATTTCTGAAAGTGCATATGCAATTGATTTTGTACTCATACACAAATTTGTGAACCTTAAATGATGTGGGACGGAGGGGGAATTAGGGTTTGTGGTGGGGATTTTGGTGGAATGGAGAAGAACAGGGATTTAGGGAAAAGATATGATTACAGATCGCAACTCGAATCTTGGCTTCACCACCTGATTCGATTCAATCCATGAGATCAAATCAAAACAACATAAGTTTCATGGGGTAACAAAATCTTAATCAAATCATTTTTACTTTCAAAGTTCAATATCTGACTATATATATTAATCTACAATACGTGCACCATACGTGCAATTATTGATAACATCAAATCTAACTAAATCTAATGCAAATTACCCTTAAAATCTCAATCAAATCTACTCAAATCTAAATTTTAAATAAAATCTAAAATCTACTAAATCTGAACTGTTCGATTCTCCCATCATTCTTCTCGGCTTGAAAACATTCATCCCCGATGAATGTAGTGATAAGTGTAAGGTAAGCACGACAGGATGTAACTAAACCGCATCATGAATTCTCAATTAGACTAAGGTGGTGCTCGGAGAATCAGCGCTGATGCGTCATAGCTGAATGAAAGTGGTAGAGGTGGAACTGACTTTCATGACAAATTGGCTGCAATTGATGGTAGCTCAAACAAGATATGTGCAGCATGCCGAGGCAAATCATCTCCGCTGAAAGTTAGACCGATAGCAGGATCTCATGAGATATCAACTCATAAGTAGCAGAAGTACTCCTCTTCAGAACCCTATCGGAACATATACGTCAAATGTGCAACTTTCTAACGTGTCTCAGCGTGACTCGTAACATTCACCTTATTATCAAATACAAATTCCTATAAAATACTATATAGATATGCAACAAATTTGTAGTTTTCATCGCAATTTGTTAAATGTTTAGTGATATCATCATCATGTGAAACAACCAAATGTAATGCAGTAGGAACTTTAGGTATAACTCTTAATGATGAAAAAAAGAGATATATGGGGTGCCTAGAATGACTTATATTGAACCCCGCTAATGGTAAACTGGACTCATTGATATACTCTAACCAACTAGTAAAAGAGGGAGCACTAGAAATCACATGTTGAATTATAGCAAGAAACTCGGATGTATCACTAGAAAATGACTCAGTAGAAACGATCATAAAACCATAATCATAACGAGGGGACTCAGATGACCATTAAAGCTAAGGGCATTAGAATTAACTGTCTAATCCTCTGTCAAAGATGTGGCAAATGAATACCTAAAAATCTGACTAGAGACACTAGACTCCACTAATTCAGTTGTAGAATCACTAGTATCATGAACACGGGCATTAACAGTTAATAGTGTACCGAACTCGACTATCGCATCCGCTATTTCACTAGTACCCTCATAGGAAGCATGCCCCTAATCAAGAATCAGTGTGTCATAACTAACTGCTATATTTTCAATTATACTAGTAGTCTTAGAAAAAATATGGACATCCTCAAGAACATTTGAGTTATCAACATCATCACTAGGTACAATACTAACATGTCGACTTTTCGAGGGGCACTGATATTTATAGTGCCCATATCTCTCACACTTAGAACTCCAGGCTCTGGCATTGACTAACCTTGTGAGAGTCAAGTCTATCTTTAAGGTAACATTAAAAACCTTTTCAACGGTGTTTAAATCATAAGAGCCAGTGATCATAACACGCTTTATTTTGGACCTTAAATCTCAAACAAACTTATTTACATTATGAGAGCTGTGCTCTCTCATATCACAATAAAGTGTTGAATCTTCAAATTTAGCTATATAATCTTGACAGATATATCACGCTGATGGAGGTTGTGTAACTGGTCTTAAGAGACGGTTCCTATAATATTCAGGAAGGTATGTTTTCTTAAGATTTTCGTTCATTCTTCCCAAGACTCTATGACAACCCTACGTCTCACGCAATCTCTCTACCGAGATCTAGTAACTGTTAACTAACCCTATGAGTTTTCTCCTAGCAAATAAGAGTCTAACTGTGTTGGAAAACTTATACCAATTAAAGTAGCACTCCATATCGGTTAGCTAATCATTGAAAATACTAGGATCACAGTAACCATCAAACTTAGGATCTTCTAGTTTAAACTTACGCGTTATTTCATCTTTCCTAGTACGCCAATCACGGGCACCACTACTCTTATAGTCACCTCTAGTGCAACTCCTATATTGATAACTCATATTGGTTATAGATGTAAGTTGGACAATCAAGCAGATGCAATAGATAAACTTAAACTCAAAAAAATTATATGCATGCACTCAAATTAAAAAAATAAAATTTCCCAAAGGGTTAAGCCCTAAATGCAAGAAAAATACAATCCTAAAATGATAAAAAGTGTCAAACAATGAAGCAATCACTCGAGAAAAGCAGATACAAATCAACTACAAATTGTTGCAGTCCAATAGCACTTGCAAAAATTAAGCACTCAATAAATCAGCTCAAGTTAAGAAATCACCTGATTGGTGAGTCGTTCATGTCCAAACGTAAAATTTCTTTAAGAATCCTCAGAGAAATACCGACATTGGAGAGCTGAAAAAACCCACGAAAACTTGGCAAATCTGGCACGAAACTGGCCTGAAACAAACTCGAATCACACGACTGGTTTATAGTTGGAACAATACTGCATCAAATAAGGGCTTGTGGAGGTCGGATCAACTATCCAAATGCTACAAAATCTTCCCAACGGCTCCGGGAGTCGATTCGGACCGTTCGCTTCGAACAGATATCGAAGCAGACTCCGTACGAGTTTGAAACAACCTTTGGACTGTTGTTGTGCTGCTGAACTGAGTCGACTCAGCGAGTTGACTCTGATTCGGAGTTGATTCTAATTCGGGTTCTGAACCTGTGTCTGCACCGGTCTGGCTCAGTTGGTCCAACTCGGACTGAGTCAAGTCAGTTGGCCGAACTGGGACTGCCTCAGTTGAAATGGTCGAGTTCAAGTGAACCGACTCGGTTGACTAAAGGGGCGGGTCAGATTCGGATTGGGTTAAGGGGATCCAACCCAATTTGACCCACCACTTAAGTTGCGGGTTGCAACCCATTTACTCTTATCGGTTTAATGAAGTGGGTTGTGAATTCACCACAACCTGATAAGGTCTTCTCCTTTCCCGATCTGATCAGCGACTAGGGTTTGGGTTGGCGGCAGTGATCTGCAGCAGCGTCGACTGCAGTTCTTCGGCGATGAGTCCGACGAGATCGTGGAGATCTGATGGGTAATATGAGGTGGTTGAGTTGTGGGTGGTGCGTGCTGTCAGTGACGAAGAGAGGACAAAGAGAGGTCGGAGAAGATCAGAGAGGGTGCTGATGAAGGCGGTGGTCTTCGTGGAGAGCATGTGAAGATGGAGCAGGTTTCAGAAGGAGGTGGTGACGTCGCTGGGATGGTGGCATTACTGGTAAGATCTCGTCAGCAAGATCGGAGACGTGACTTGGTGATAGTAGAAATCTCCAGTCGACGATGGTGGTGTGATTGTGTGGCGAAGACGAGGTCTGGGGAAGGTGGCGGCGAAGGTGAGGTTGATGAGGCGGGGTGGGTTATGTTTTTTTGTTGGTGGGGGATGAAGAATAATGTATTTTTTGTTTTTCTTTCTTTTTTCTTTTTTTAATTCGATCTAGGGTTTCAAATTTTTTTTGAACTAAAGAAAAGAGAAGAAAATTGGGGAAATTTGTTGAGCTAGGATTTTGAAAATTTTGTGGAATGAAAAGGAGATTTAGGAAATTTGATGAGCGTAACCTTGAGCCTTTGTTTGAGGGTTCCCACTTGCCATCACTATCTACTACAACTGTCCCATTTACAACAAAACAGATTGATAGCATAAAGAATGACTAGATCATCTCTACCCGAGATGGTGGTTACAGATGATATCTAGTGTATTGAAAAGGTCATTCGGAATTTAATGATACATGGATTACTCGAGAGGACCTGTAGCGATTGGACCTGGATTTATTGAACTACTATGAGAACCATTTAGAGTCAATACTCGACATGGTCGAGTTCTTTTCTCCCTGGGAGAGTTGATGAGGATATCACAACGACTCTTTTTTGCACGTGTCAGCGTCGTCGTCGCTGTGTCATAGCGGCCTATCTTTGAATGTGGTTTTGAGTCATATCTAGTTTTGATTTTCTTTAAAATTTTGGATGATTGTTTAGTCCATGTGTCGTTATGGTCGTTGGTTTTCGTTTGAGTTCAATTGGACTATGTTTGAGTCAGTTTTTGGAGGCTTGATTAAGTCTAATTGGTTATCTTATTTTAGATTTGTATTGATTTTGAGTTTCTTTTGTTTAGTACCACGAGTGGTATGACGGAAAACTTTTCTTTGTAGGAATCTATTTAAATAGACTCAATTCAGTGAATAAAATAATGGATGATTGATTTAAAACTTTGTTATTAGTATTGATTTGATTTTCTTTTGATTAAGTCAACTGGTGGTGAAGCCAAGGACCGGGTTGCGACCCGAGTTCATATAATCAATTTTTCAGTTTTGATTCCACATCATTAAATGCATGCATATTTTTGGTTTCAAAATTTGCTACTTGCTGTACTACTGTATTATCTTTAGAAATGCTAATTTTACAGAAATCTGATGATTCAAGTTGGTTGTGTCCTTGTTTAATGCTCACTCTCTTTTCTAAGCAGACGACTATCATCACAGGAACATTCATTTTGCAAAACAATGCTGTGGTAAATTTCTCTCATCTTGCTGTACATGATTGCTAGCATTTCTGACTAGCAATTACGACTTCAACCACATGGCACTAGAAATTATTTGCTGATAATAGCCCTTGTTTCTATTAACAGTCTCAACACCAAAGAGGAGCTGCAAATGGCATTTCAATGGCTGGAATGTCCATTTTCAAAGCTGTTGCTCCAGCAGCTGCAGGTGTTATGTAAGTATATTTTCTATGGTCTATTCTTAGAGGACCGGCATTGTCTGTATGTGTGTGTGTGTGTGTGTGTGTGTGTACTCATTAGGTACTCCTTCATGAATAATTTTAAAGACAACTCAGAATTTTTAAAGACCTAGGGCAATATTAGCCATTTAAGCCTTCATACCTTTCTGTTAATAGTGTCAGTGTTAACCCTGCCTGAAAAAGCAAAACTCAAGCAGGTCCGCTGATCACTTAACAAATACAGGAAGGTTTTGTGACTCCAGTGATTGCTTTGTTATTTTTTTTCCTGAAAATTTCCCACTAAGTATATTTTAAAATCATGGAATATTCAACAAGCCTTGTAGCATTCTTCTTTTTATGTTGAGATGGATTCATGATAAATTATCCAAACTACATAGTAGACATAGCAACATACCTGAGTAAAAAACTTTAATCAATAAATGATTTTCTGTTCAACAAATGGTTTTAAAACTAGTAGCTTGTTGTTATGCATCACAGGTTCACGATCCAACTTCCAATTTGTCCATGGAAACCCAATTCCATTAAGCAAACTTGGTTGTGATCTTACCATTTCTTTTATTTGTTATACTAATCATATTGAACTAGGCCAGGCACCTATTTCAAGTTAGTTTTATGACCAATTCAGTTACTCAGTTGTATCAGACCTTATCTTCGTCATGCAAGTCCTTTAAAGTCATTTCTTATCACTTGGATTTATATTACGATTTCCTTTTAACTTTGCACCACATGTCTTACCCTACTTAATGACAAGTCTTGAGTTCTACAACTTAGAAATTTACTATCAATTAATTTTTTTGTTCGTACTTTGTATTTCGCAATTGATGGAAAATTGGAAATCAGTAGGATAAGTTTCAGTTAGTTTCTAATAATTTCTAAAGAGTACGAGCTTTGGTGCAACAGTAAGGTTGCTCCATTTTTTCCTGAAGGTCACAGGTTTGAGTTGCAGAAACGGCCTCTAGCAATGTGGAGGTAAAGCTGCATATCTTATGCTCGCCCCAAACCCCAGGATCTTAGTCACTGAGCTGCCCCTTCTTTCTAATAATTTCTAAATGCATCTGCCGATTCGCCAAGAGAAATTGTGTATGGTAGTCTGTGGATGATTCAAACTAAATGCATTTTGCATGTCTGTCCCAATCGCTGTGCCTAAAGCATCAAATACATTTTGTAGCTCGTGGGTATTTTTTGTTGCATCTCATGTGAGTTGCTTCATCTTCTTAATATCTTACGATGTTGTTCAAAGACCGCAATTGGTATCCAAAACTAATAGAGTAGCTTTTAATCATACATATCCATGCCTGTAACCTAGCTTGCAATAAGTATTTTGTACATTTATAAAAATTCTGACTGGGTCGAATTTCAGTATCTTGTTTTTATTTAACTCTTGAATTGATCATACTTGCAGATTTTCATGGGCTCAGAGGCGGCAACATGCTTCCTTCTTACCAGGTAAAATCAAATTATGTCTTCTTAGGGTCTAGCATTAGCTTCACACAATGTATCACAAATTCTGAAGCTGTTGACAGAAAATTTGCAGTAAAATCTTGATGACTGGGAACTTACAATTTCTAGTATTAGAATTTTGTTAACCAGTAAGTTCTTTTAGATGCATATTTGTCAGTAATATTAACTGGCAGCCCTGTTATGTTTGTGGACTCCAGAAGCTAAATAGCAACAGGGAAAATTCTTTAGAAAACTATGCATGTTAGTTAGATTCCCCAACAAAAAGATATACCATGTTAAATGAAGATTAAAACTTAGTATGTAGATTTTTGAATTTGCTTGGTTGAATCCTGTAATTTCTACTTATGAACTTTCACCGTTCATTTTCTCGTACTGATTTTTTGATCAATGTTGCTGCAGGTGATCAAATGGTTTTCTTCGTATTGAACATGGTAGAACTCCTTGGACTCCTCATGACCTTCAAACCATTTCTAGCTACGAAATGCTGAATGCAAACATCAGTACACATGTATGCTAGAGATTTCAAGACGAAGAAATGTAGTCTCGCCTGGGGGAAGCTAGAAGCGAGTCCCACGCAAGTGGACTCTTGTTCCATTTTGTTCCGTTCTCCCCCTCGATGCTCCACATCCTCCGGCCAGCAAGATGAGGCACGATTATGCCTTAAAAGGATGTATGCATATCGATTGCAGTATCCGTTTATTTTCTGTCCAATAATAGCAGTTGGTGCTTGTAGTATATTTTGGAATAGCCTGCATTTGAGGCAAGCTTATCCTCTCCTACATAGAATCAGTTTATTGTTCTCATTGTATCATTTGTGCTTCATTTTTCTGTGTATGTTTGTATCCATTAAGCTTATTATGGGATAGACTGCTGCCGATGAGTTTACCCTGGTGCTATTTTATTTTCTAGGGCTAATTGAATGTAAAACAGGATGAGATATTTATCGATAAGTGTTAGTGAACATGTAGCAGTTTCTCAGTGTTTTGCCAACTGTTGTGCCATTACTTTGATCTGTTTTACAACTGTAGTATTTAGAGATAGACTTGTGTCATTCTAGAAGGATTTGAGGCCGAAATCTTCCCGCTCAAATACAACCCTATGATATGTGAATGCAAGATCTATTCTGTTGAAGTTGACCTATATTATTTCAAATAACTAAAAATAAAAATTATGTATTCTAAGTATCTTTTGTCCATTCATCAAATAGACATAAAATGGACGGCCGAAAATAACATATTTTAGATCTACATCTTTAAATATACAAATTTTCGACCCGATCATTTTATCATGATCTAAACACTTAAAAACTCTCACACACCAAATTTTGTTAGATTTTTAATATTTTATGTTGTTAAACTAATCAACTCACGATTTCGGCCGTTCATTTTGCGCCTAAGTAATGAATGAACAAAAAATATTCAAAATACATGAATTTTAATTTTTAATTACTTGAAATAATATTGATCATAGTGGATCTTGCATTCGGATGTCATAGGGTTGTATTTGAGTGGGAAAAAAGTCAAGCTCGAATCCTTCTGAAATGACACAAGACACAAGTCTATCTCGTAGTATTTACACAATTTTGCTATGATATAACAGAGAGAGCTTCAAAATTTTCATGCAACTTGTGATGAGTTGTACTTTGCTGGAGCCACATGAACAGAGATTCTGCTTCTTTGCAATTGAATGTTGGCACAAAACTAATTAAAAGAAATTCACAAGGCCTTGTTAAGCTTACTCATGATCAATAAACAAATAGCAATTGTCACCAACTCGTGATTTGAACAACAGATCAACTCACTTCATTTCTATCACACAAATGCCTATTTCACAAATTTTCTGATTCAAAAATTTTGCCCACCTTCCTGACTCTTCTACCTGGATTCAGTCAGAAATCACAGAATCGGCAATCAACACATCTGAGAACATAAAGTTAGAAATCGTCACAAGCACCAGTTCTTCACTGTCAGTATCCTTTACACTGCATTTGGTTGCATCTGCTCAAAGTCGAATACCTCGAACATTAACCGTCTCACATCAGGCTTCCATAGACGGTGTATCCCAGGCCGTGGACTGCTTGCTGAACGGCGGTGGTTGATGGATTCCTTCGCCTCCGGTTATGCTCAACCGAGTCCTGGACAGACTCGCCATGGACGATGTAATGGTGGAGGTGGTCTCGCCATCTCCCAGGGGCATCGAGATGTTTCCTGAGCAATCTCCCGGCCATCACAAGATCCTAACAAGGAAGCAATCTCCCGGCCATCACAAGATCCTAACAAGGAACAAAAGACATGTTATTTGATGAAGTGTAGAATCTGACTTCATGTGGTGCATGTGGATGTGGAGGATTGGTGCCTGCGTGTGGGTGTAGGGGTGGGTTGGCATGGGTGCGCGCGCGTGCATCGGTTGCATGCATGTATACGTGCGTTTGAAGAGGTGTAGGATCTGACTTAAGACTCTGTACATTTGCATCCACAGAGCTTCAGTTTGAATCCAGGGGACAACAGCCCAGCTCAAGTTCCTAACACTAACCATAGTATACCTAAATAACAATGAGAGCCAATGTGTGTTTGAGGAACATGGAGCGAGTACTTGGTGAGAACAACTACCTGAATCTTTTGGCCAACATACTCCAATCTTTCAAAGCAAAATCGAGGATGCTCAAACTTTATACTTTGAAGGATGCAAGAAGGATAACTGTCATTAGGCAACAACAAAAAAATCGTCAGACTCGATAGATGTTAAGTAAACAGTGGATAGATATGAACATCTACGCTGCTCAGAATATGTTGTTAGCCTGACCCTTATGCATGCTGTAAAGATGAACGCATATGATCAATTGATATACAGTAGAATATTGATACTAAAAAAAGCAAGAACAACAGAGAAATATTAGTTGTGCGAGGCAAGATGAGAACTGATTTTTCTCTTATAGTCCCCTCTTCCTCTGGTGCTAGGGTTTCACCCGAGCGCCCCCCCCTCCCCCAAACCCTTCCCCATCCATAGCCACCGTGCTTCCACCAACAGATCTCTCCACCATCTCTCCCCCTCTGATTTAGCGAGACTTCGTCAACTATAACCTGACCCTGTTATCATTCCGGTGCCACTCATCAGAGAAGCTCCTGGCCATTATCTCTTATTGGAAACTTTTTGGGGAGGGCAATTTGTGCTGATAAGATTCACCATGGCCTCTCTCAGCTCTCGTCGCCCCAACAAGAGCGGAGATCATCTCAATGAATTATCACCTCGCCGGTGGACCGCGATCAGGTCCTCCTTCAGGGACCATGGGTCCTCGATGATGCTACTCTCGCGGTGGAGCCATGAACTCCCACCTTTCGCCCCTCCTCTGCTGTCCTTCCAAAGGCTATTCTTTGGGGTCACCTACCAGATTTCTCACCTGTGCTTTGGATGAAAGCTTTCCTCGAGCTTATCTTTGCAACACCTTGTTCGATTAGATGATACAACTGAGTTTTTTTTTCAAAGACTGATATACTCAGATTACCGTCGAGGTACATATCTCTCGCCCTCTTCTCCCTGCACAGATGTACTCATCGCGGATCATGTTCCCCTTTTCTGACAAACCTTCGAATATGAGCATATTCACCTTTTTTGTCGACGTTGTGGTTATGTTGGCCATTGCACGTCAAGATGCCCTTCAACACCCTCCGATGGCCACAACTTTGTCGCCATCCCTATGGATCCGATGTTGAGATGGCGAACTCGGCATGCATACTCTCCTTCGGCTAATGATGATGTAGGAGTTCCCATCCCAGGGATCCATGTCTGTCGGCAATGTCAGAACCCTAATGGCCTCTGACAACGACGATGAATCACGAGCTCCATCAGTCCATTGCTCCCAAAAACCCTAGCTCCTTCTAGAAGACCCCATGGGCTTCTCAGTCACGTGATCAGGTCCCATCTTTTGCTTGATTCAAGACTTTTGGGCCACTTGACTCAAGTGATAATTCCTTGAGTGGTAGAATTTTGGAAGGTGGGCATGCAGCCCAACATGCTTGGTCTCCAACCCATAGGGATGTTGGATCTTATGGATCAAGAGCCCTCCATCAATAGTGCCCAACACGATTCTGAGCTTCTTTCAGGGACAGCAAGGGACCACCTACTTCGCACCCTCTACAAACACACCCTCTGCTCGTCGCCATGACCAACTTTCACTCGGGTTCGGTTCATGTGTGTGAGCCACACACACATACAATAAGAGGGTCAATCACGTGTTGACACGTGGATTAGATCTCTTATAATATGGTATGTGTGTGGGCCTCACATACATATTATAAGAGATTATAAGAGGTCCAATCCACGTGTCAACGCGGGATTGGCCCTCTTATTGTATGTGTGTGTGTGGCTCACACACATGAACCGAACCCTTTTCACTCACCCATGGACAGGTGGTCCAATAGGTGCCTGCTGCACTAACTTTAGTTGCTCCTAAGTTTGCACCTTCCCCTACTTCCATGGAAGATGACACACCCCTTCGATCATCAATAGGAAGATAAAGAATCGCTAATTGGCTCTCTTGGCCCTCATGACACCGCAATTGCGAAGATTAAAACATATGTGAAGAAAAAGCTCCTCTTGTCAGTGAAGGCTAAATATGACACCTATGATGGCTCTGTTCCCCCGTTACTTGTTGCGCTTCTCAATACTGATTGGACCCCTGAGATACTCATGAAGATGGGTTCTCCTGCCAGCGTGACATAAGGTGTATTGGTTTGTTTCTCTCTATTTTTTTTGTTCTCCTCTCTTTTTCTTTTCTCCATTTTGGTATGCTAGCCAAAAAAAAAAAAAGTAAGGCAAGATGAGAGCAAATCTTACATGGCTCAATTTCTTAAAAGAAATAACAATATTGAAGAATCATTGTACATAACTCTATTCCTCATTAGGTTAGGATTTTCATATTTCCTTATTTAGTTTTTGAAGATCTATTGGGAAAGTCTAGCATATTACTCATTAGCTTAGGTTTTGATTTCCTTTTAGTTTTTTCAATTAGAATTCCAGTACGAATTTCTTAATCATCAAGTATAAGTCTATTGTAAATAGCCTATTTCTGATTATAACTGAGACTAAATTTTGGATGTATGAGAATTTCTTGAAACCTTTTTTCTCATATTGCTTCTATGTCTTTTCTCTATTCCTTATTGTTCACTAAGAGCTTGGTTGAATAGTGAATGTTAGAGATATCAATGACAACGCGTGACTCATGTGAAACATGTGATCCATATAAAAGAAACCCCTCATGAAATAACCATATCCTAAAATCTCTCCATGATTATACGAACACATGGGACTCATGGGACTCATGCATTATGTGTTTCTCATTCTCTTTGAGTCAATGTTTTCTTATTGTTTTTCCTAAATCAGTGTAAACATGTGACCAATATGTGTGTGTGTTTATAACCAAGAACCATAGCTAATGGTATTTAGTTTTGTACAAATAAGTATTCTTCTTCTTCTTTTTTATCTTGGTATCAGAGCTATCAAATAAATATTTTCTCTCTCGTCATTCTTCTGTACAGCTTACTGCTTACACCGATGCAGATTGGGTAGGGTCGATCGATGATCGAAAATTCACCAGTGGCTACTGTGTCTTTCTTGGTACAAATCTCATTTCTTAGAGCTCGAAAAGTAGTGCACTGTGACACGATCTAATACTGAAGCAGAGTATAGAGGCGTGGCTAATGCTGCAGCAGAGGTTGTTTGGTTGCAGTAATTACTTCGTGAGTTTGGAGTTCCGCAGTCTCCCCGATAGTTTCTTGTGACGATCTCGGTACAACATATCTCTCGATCAATCCTATTCGTCACTCACGCTCCAAACATATTGATGTCGACATTCAATTTGTGCGGACTATGTCGCCAATGGAGTCCTGAATGTTTGGTTTGTTAGCACTAAAGACCAACTAACAGACATCCTTACTAAACCTTTGAGCTCATTAAGGTTTTCTATGTTGAAGAATAAGCTCTCGATTTTTTCGAACCCGCTTCGCTTGCGGGGGATGTTAGAGATATCAATGACAACATGTGACTTATGTGAAATATGCGATCCATGTGAAAGAAATCCCTCATGAAATCAACAGATCTAAAATCTCTCTATGATTATAGGAACACATGGGACTCATGCACATGTGTTTCTCATTCGCTCTCTCAGTCAATATTTTCCTATTGTTTCACCAGTGTTATCATTGATATCTCTAACATTACAAACTATATAGAAAAGAGATGACAGGGCCCAAAACTATGAAATAATTCCATGGTTCAATGATATACTGCAAAAATGGTAGTAATCGAAGCCTTTTCTTTTATTGTTGGAGCCATTTTTATTATTCGCCTAGATAGAAACTACATTTATACAAACATAAGAAAAACCCATGCACATGTTTACATGAGGATCAAAATTGAACTCTTTCTCCACTCAATCTTGTAATATTACCAATGTGTTGACGAGGTTGGCGGGAATATTAAACTACAATGTTAGTTGGTTAACCGCGTTTTCCAAAGATTAAATTTACATATTTATTCCTAATTGTATCTAAAATTGATATTATCACCATGATTAATGACATAAAAAGTTATTTGAAATAAATATTAACATCGATTATTATTACTTGAAGGATTCTCATTGGAGTGTGTTAGGGTCACAGAAGATGAGAAGGGAACATATGTGCTCACATAATTACTTAATGAGAAATGTTTTAATACACGCAGGGTGTAACATAAGAGTTTACTTACACTTATGAAAATACATCGTAACCCATCAATATTCATGATCTAAATCATTGATTATGATTTACATGTTCTAAAACTCGTATGGATTAAATTTCATGTGAATTGAAACTTTCTATACACAAATCAAACAAATAAAAAAAATTGACTTTTAAGACTGCTACAGACCATCTATTTTAGATCATGAGATGTAAAAGTTAAAAGTTTCAATTACATGAAATTTGATTCATATGAGTTTTAGTAAAGGTGTTTACCTGTTTAAAACGAATAGAACCGTGTGATTAGAAAGGCTGGCTGCCATACCATAGACGCGAAGAAAAAGACCATAGTGATAATTCCATCCATCGTGATCGACGACCAACCTTCTCTCATTTAAGAGGGGTTTTCAGGTATGGTCTTTCAAAATCCATAGGATGAAGTGAAGTTTCAAAGCTAAGAGAGAAGGGAGAATTTTGACCCTCCGCGTAATGAAGCGAAGTGTTTTAGGGTTGAAGCCAGTAATCTATGTAGCTTAAAATGGGTAGGTCTCTAAGAGAACTGAAAAGTCCCACTCTAAGTGTAACGCATTCCAACATTTGTTACCTAACAGAAGTTTCAAGGCAAAAGCAAGAGTTGAGGCGATGACATAACCAGGATCCGATTGAATTCTTTTATGTAGATCATGGTCAATGATTCGAATCATGAATATGAACGGGTCACAATGTATTTTTATAGGTATATGTAAACTCTTGTGTTACACCCCATGTGTACTTAATGTCTAGTGTTGACATATTAAGATAAAACACGACCCGCTTTTGCGGTCCGTGCGGTTAAGGTTTCGGTACTCGCCACCCAAACAGACTGTCGTTAAATATGAGAAACGGGTCTTGGTTCGGGTCTGTGTCATGCCCGAATCCAACTCAGCTTGTAGATAACTACTAACGTCCTTTTAATAGTACAAATTGAAATATTTTATGGTGAATTTATGAATTTATTAAGATTTTAAGACAGGAAAAGATTAGATAGAAAGATAAAGATGAATTTATTAAGATCCTGCACGTCTTTATCGTCCTCGTGTTCCGTCCGAAATGACCAATTTGCCCTTCCTACAGTGCGTGTTCATGCAAAACTAAAAATGTTTCGGACCTTTTAGTATGTTTTAATATTACACAAAGTTTATCAGCCTTCTGTTACCATGACAAACAGTAGTTCTTGTCTAGAAAAAACAATATGCACATTCAGAATTTTAGAAAGTTTTTAACATACTTATTGCTAACTCGAGTCATCTTTTTATTTTTTTTTTCCTAAAGAAAATTTGTTTTACAAATTGAAATTGTGACTGGCTTATGAAACTTTCGGTGATTATTTTTTGCAACAACATCATGGTAGAGTCTAAAACTGAAAAACTGATACGTTAAGACTGCACTATATTTAATAGTCTTTGAGTATAGAAAGTGTTAAATCACATCAATGGTGACTAAAGTGCAACATGCATTTCAAACAAGCAAAATGAAAGGAAAAAGAAGAAATAAGCTACTTCACTTAAAGTGCATTTTTCTAAGGGCCTGTTTGGTTAAGGGTGGAAGTAAGAAAGTAAGGAAGTGAAGAAGTGGTAATAGATCTCCTTTGAACTTGAGAATTGGTTAGTAAGTTTTCCGGTATTTAAATGTTGTTGGGAAGTGTAGTTTGAAAAATGATATTTTTTTTCTGGTGTTTGGATGGTAATGTGAAAGTGAAAGTGAAAAAGTTTACCACAAAGTTGACCGCAAAATAATATTAAAATAAAAATTATTAAAAAAATAAAAAATAGATTGAAATTAGAATGCAAGTGAGATTTTACATGATCAAAAAATTAACTGTTTTGTGCTACAACTTATTACAAATGAGATTTACATGACCACAAAATTAACTGTAGCACTCTGAAAGTGAGGAAATAGTTGTGTAAAAGAGAAAAGAGAAAAAGAAAAGAAAAGAAAGTTTCTTATTTTTTATTTTCGGTGTTTGGATAGATAGAGAAGTGAGCAATTATACTTTCCCATTTCCTTACTTCCGCCCACTTCCTGGCAATCAAACACGTCCTAAATGAACATTGCATTTGCATAAAATTTTCAAATTGTACAACTTCAACTGATTTTGTTTATCTTAAGTTTCAACTCTCAAGCTTATTGCTGCAACAAAATCTGTACGTATTGCATGCTTTAAAAAAAATCCCATTTCATAAAATTATTAATAACCATTATTTTTAATGTGATCCATTTTTTGTAAAAGTACTTGTGCTATTTTTTAAAAAAAAAACCTCCAAAATAAAATAATTACAAGATCGACTTTCTCCCAAACTATTTAAAAAAAAACAACCTCTGACATGTCACGTAAGCGGTGAGATGGTTCGCCCCGCCTACACGGCGTCAGGTCGGCTTTTGGTTCGTCTGCGGTTGTCAACCCCAGACGAAGCAATATTATTTTTTTCCCGAATTTTGGGCTAGTCCGGGGTTGGCAACCTCGACGAAACAGACTTGAGTAATTTTGCTCAATTATGCTTGTCCGCGGTTGCCAACCCGAGACAAGGCCAAAACTTTTTTTTTTATATTTTGCTTTATCCCAGATTATCACTCCTGGACAAGCATAATTACACGCGCGCAGAGAGAGAGAGAGAGAGAGACTTGTGTCCTTCCAAAAGGATTCGAGGCCGAATCCTTCCCACTCAAATTCAACCATCCGACATTCGAATACAAGATCCACTCTGTCGAAGTTGATCTATATTATTTCAAGTATCCATAAACCAAAAATCAAGTGTTTTGAATACTTTTTGACCATCCATCAAGCGACACAAAATAGACGGTCAAAATAGTGAGTTGCTTAGATTTATATCTGTAGACATACAAATTCTCAATCCGATCTTTTCATTATGATTTAAACATTTAAAAAACCCTATAAACCAATTTTTGTTAGCTTTCAAATGTTCTACACCGTTAAACTAACCAACTTACTATTTAGGCCGTCCGTTTTTTCTCCTAGTTGCTGCATGGGCAAAAAGTATTCAAAACACTTGAATTTTGGTTTATAGATTCTTGAAATAATATAGATCAATTTCAACAGAGTGGATCTTGTATTCGAATATCGGATGTTGCTATTTGAATGGGAAAGATTCGTCCTCGAATCTTTTTGGAAGGACACAAGTCTCTCTCTCTATCTCTCTCTCTCTCTCTATATATATATATATATATATATATATATATATATATATATATATATATATATATATAAATTTTGCTCTCTCCCTTTCTCCTCCTCTAACTGACAATGAGGCCGGGCATGACCCGGGCACGATGGCACGCGAAGCCCGCGACAACCCAGCGACGACGACAGCGACGGCGGCGAGCAGCCCTGTTGCTGCTGGGTTGCTGTTGTCGTTGGTGGGCCTGTGACGGCGAGGAGCGTGACGGCTATGTGAGTTGCCACATCGCCGCCGCCCTTCTTATGATCGCATGCCAACAGCAATCTAACGTGACAGCAGTAAGGCTGTCTTACCACTTCGTTGGGTCGTCTTTGACCTCGCATGTCGCCACACCCGATCGTGTTAGAGGAGGAGAGAGGGGAGGGGGGGGGGGGAGAGCAAAATATATATATATATATATATATACTTATCCGAGGTTGGCAATCTCGAATAGAGAAAAAATTAAGAAAAGTTTTGCTCATCCGGGGTTGCTAACCCAAACTAGAGAAAAAATTAAAAAAAAAAAGCTGTGCTCGTCCGAGTTACCAACCCGAACAAACCAAAAAACAATCCGACGCTGCGCAAGAGCCACGCTGACAGGGCGAACCGCCTCGCAGTGAACATGGCGCCGATGTAACATGTCAGAGCAGATTTTTGAAAATATTCTGGGGGCGATTCTTGGAATTATTTATTTTGGGAATTTTTTTTTGAGAAAAGTAGCCCAAAGGATTCAGACATTTCTTTTGTTAATCCAGTAAATTTGCAAATTAATTCCTGCTTAATCCTTTGTCCGAGAGAAGAAATAAGGGCAAATCCGTCATTAGCCCTCGCTCCCAGCCAAAACGGTCGCTGCAAGCCGCTGTCAGCACCGGAAACCTCACCCACCACCAGGCCCCACAACATCCATTACACGTGTCTTATCCGCACGTGTTTTAGCCACGTCATCATTTCCTTCCTCCTCCCTCCTCCTGCCTTATTTCCTGTCGTTCACTTGTTCTCTCCGGCGCCAATGCGGTGGCACTCGCCGTAAATACTCCCGACAACCCCCCTGCATTTCCGAAACTGCCCCCCCTCTCCGGTGAACCCGCCGGAGTGGCCTTCTCCGTAAATAAAGGCAACTTCAGTCGCATCTTTCCTATAATAGTAATTACAATTATCCTTTTTTTCCCTCTATTTTTGAGTGGAGTTTTTGATTCGGGTCTCGGGTCCAGATCGCTGGAGATGGGGAACAATGCGAGCGCGAGCGAGGGCGCGGGCGGAGCGGACGGCCAGGATCTGATGGCGGAGAGATCGGACGGTCGTGAGAACCCCGCGGGAAGATTCTCCGGCGTGGAGAGCCCGCTGCCGGAGAGCCCGAGGCGGTCCCGATCCCCTTTCTTGTTCGCTCCTCAGGTGACTTACACGTTCTATTTTTTTATTTTTATTTTATGGAATTATTGATTGCCTGCCTGTAATTTTCTTTAGCTTCTCCTTTTTTGACTCGAATTTAGCTGTAATTTGAGCGAAACTGTTTTTTATAGTAATGATTGAGTTTAGTTTATGGAAAGAAAATGTTTCTTTTTTCGGTGGAATTCTTGGTTTCATGTCTTGTCAGTTAAATATTTTGGTGATTTGTCTAGAATTTGGTTGTTAATTATCACTTTCAGTGTGAGTGATAATTTAGGTAGGGGTCCAGAGTTGGTGTATATGAAATTCGATGAACGTCACAAGTGTTGTTTTTTTAACAGAATTCAAATCCACCAGTAGAGGATCTAAACTTGAGAACTTATCAAATTCAGATTTTGGATTTTCGGGTATAATTTTAGTTTTAAGATCCACACTCAAAAACTAGGATTTGGTTATGAAATAATTGGGTTCCATTGCCACCCCTAGAAAGATGTGGGATCATCAATGTGTGACAAAGATTCGTGAAAAGGCTGAATGAAATCTTGCGACTGGTTGCCAACCTGACGTTTGCTTTCGAGTAGGTTGCCAAACTTCTGGCCAAGGAAACTATGGCAACTTTGGATTGTGACAAATCGATAAGGCATTTTGGCTTGTGTAATTCTCCAAAATTCTTCGTCTCGGAGGAGAGGAAATATGGAAGAGTTTCTGGTGATTATTTCAATATAGTTACTGATCTTCTTCTTCTTTTTTTTTTTTTTAACATTTTGGGGCTTTTTTGAATTTGAATCCTCGGGAGTTTTTTTATGTTGTAGAGAACATGGATTTCATGCTTCTCTTTTCATATTTCTCCCTTCCCCTGTTTTTTTTTTGTTCAAATTTGATTAATTTTGTCTCTACAAGTTTTGAAAGATTGCCCGATACCAATACCAATACATACAGCCTATAACAATTGTCCATTCAACCTAGACAATACCAATATAACTAATGCTATCGAGACAAAATGGCCGATTGTTCTGACATTACCGATTTTGATGCCAAAAACCTATGATCAATGTTGATATTGAGATTTCAAACCTTGGACTTATGCAATTTGGATGATGAGATTGTAGAACGCGACCAATTTGGTTGCCTTAAAATTTCAAAGAGAATTGACGTCTTTCATTTTCCATGCAATTTGGTTTGCAACATGCAAGGAACATGGTGATTCTATGATATTGTGGCCAAAACATTGGTTTCACATAACGATGCTGATATCTGCACAACATGAATTTCCATTCATACAGCAGCAGAAGGGCTATTTATCTTTGCATATGATCACGACCATGTTGACAAAGACATCGCGAAGCAAATAGTTGTGTCCATCCAATCATAGAGTATATAGAATTCTGGAGTCTTAAAAGGTTCTAAGTTGTGGTAACAATTAGCTAATCTTTGGGGCCTTTGGCTCGTACAAAGTATAAGACAATCTATCAGGTATAAAGACAATCTATCAGGTCAAGCCTACCCAAATACATTCCATTCATTTAGCCAGACTGGAATTGGAACCTGTCGAAACTATAATTTTGTCCACTTCAAACTCAAAACAGGGGGAATTACTTTAGCTCTCAATTACATAAGAATGTGAATTATAGGCCTAAATACAAATTCAAACTCAAAACTTTCATGTTGGGCTTTGGTCCCATTTTCCTGACCCATGTTGTCAAGAACTCTAATTTAATTATTGTGAATTGTCTTCTCCTAAACTATGAAAATAGGGACCCACAGAGATAGGTTAAGAATCAAATATGTGGAAACTCACACATGGTGGTGTCAGCTTGTCACTTTCAAGCCCGGAACATGAGATGAGCATTTTGGTTAAGGGGATGTCTGGATGAGAAATCCAACTAAGAAAATATGACATATGTCAGATTTCCCCAAAAAAAAGTAGTGTTTTAGAGGTGGGACTCCCAACATGACCCATGCTTTTCCTTTCAACTACAAGTTTGAATACCACAGAAAAAGCCCAGTTGAAAGCACCCTTTATTTCTTTTATCAAAGTTTAAATTATTATATTAGAAAATGATTAGTAGCATACCTTTGTTTACTTTTCCAATATACTATATTTTTTAAATATTTTTTCTGATATTTTGTCAGATTTCTGATATCAGCGAGTTTTTCCTTCTTCTCACTAATTTTAATTCAAACACAAGAAATTAAGAAAGCATGGTTGGTGCAATGCCACCAAGCCCACTTTTCACCATTTCTCTTCATTCCCCCTCAAACAAACACGGCATAAGGTTACATATTGGAAACAGGAATTAGCGAGTTAAGAGTTATGGATTTTGGACATGAATAGTAGCACAAATTAGGAATTCAGTTTCGATGGTTGTTGGATAGAGATAGAATTAGCAAGAGTTGAAATTTGAAATAGAGAGAAGAAAGACAATTTTAAGGTCTTGATGGAATTAGTAACTCTAAAGTTAGGGGGGTTAAGTTGTTTGGAGGAGTGGATTTGGGAAGTTTCTTGATGGTTGTGCAAGTCACGATTATTTGCTAACTCTTGTCAATTTTTATCGTTTAGCAAGAGTTAGCAAGAATTAACTTAATTCTTTAACTAACTATTGTTGCGAAGCAAGGGTGGGTCAAAAAGTGGGCCCGGTGGCATTTACCACCATACTTTCCTGATTTCTTGTGTTTGGATCAAAATAAGTGAGGGGCAGGAAAAGCTCGTCGATGTATACTTTCCTGATTTCTTGTGTTTGGATCAAAACAACTGAGGGGCAGGAAAATCTCGTTGATGTCAAGATATCAGCAAATTGTTGCGGTTTCTGCCCATGGAATTGGGAAGAAATTTGTCAAAATGTTGGAAAAAGCATTAAAAGATTAATATATATGTTTGGAAAGTAAAAAATGAAGGTTGGTTGAAATGATTGGCTAATATGATAATTTAAACTTTTGTAATAAAGAATTTAAAAGGGTATTTGACTGAGCTTTTTTTGTAGCATCCCAACTTGCAGTCGGGAGGAAAAGATGTGGGTCTCGTAATGGTCCCATGTCTAAAGCATTTTCTTTGAGAAATCTAACACATGTCAAATTTTCTCTGTTGGATTTCTTGCAAAGCAGGATCTAAGCTGAGACATGCACTAGAGTTTAGAGGTGGAAGGTACTAAACCCACCATTCATTTAGTTGTTGGTGATAGTGAAGGTATTTTAGTGTTAGTTGGTAAACTGAATAATTATCAAATAGAATGTATGTTGATTATCAATAATACATATTATATGCTACTATATTTTTTAAATAATATAGTTATTGCCTTCTACGGGCTCATGTATTAGCTGCAAGGATTAAAAGATGGTATGTAGGGCTGCAGTGGTGTTTGCCAAGATGATTATTCGGAGATGAAGAACTTACCATACATCTTTCTCAGAGACAAGCACACAACAACATAAACTCTCTCCTTTTAAATCCATTATTTTCAAATTAGGGGAGGGTCACCCATTAAAAAAAATGCATTTTAGCATTTTCTCAAAATTTTCTTGGTCAGTAAAAATAATATAAATGATATAAGAAACAGGATCGAACATTCCAGGAACCATATTCCGAAAAACGGTCGATATGCATCTATATTGGATGGTATAAAAAACTATGGTTAAAAGGAAGAAGCATAAGACTTGCAGATGTTTTTGAAATGTGAAACTGCAATTAAATAATGTGACCACAAAATTAGCATGCCGACAGAAAAACTCAAATGGGAGATTAGAGTATCAACCCTCAGGCCAATAAAGTTTCAGTGTTTTAGAAAGATATGGTTCTTTTCAACTGTTGTGTGAAATAATAAAAGTCTGAATTTTATATTCCAAAATATCGGATTGTTAAAGTTGGTTACCAAACAAAGCTACGGCAGCTTGTATTAACTTGTGCAAGTCTGATGAGATTTTTTATACCAAAACCAACAGTCTGGAACAGATTGGGGAATTACTTATATTATGTTTGCTCGAATTACCATGTAGCATGGATTAAAATCCCGGTGTCAGCATCGGTATTGGGCAATGGTTTTTAGTATTAATATCAGTCATCAATATCCTCAATACCAACCGATATTATAGGCTTAATATTGTGACCTGCACCTCAAACCCGATACAGTATTAGCGATATATATCAAAATCAGCTGATATTTGAAACCATGCCTTTTGGCTTAAGTTTTTTGATAAGGTAATTATCCGACACGATATCCTAGACACCAGTTTCTGAGAGATCTTTGGTTTAAACCTTGCACTGGAAATTCGGAATATGGGTTCAAATTTGTTGTGCCTTTTCAAGTATATTCTTGGAGGCCTTTCCACATGCCTCTGAAAAACTCACCCGAGGGCAGGAGTGTGAGTTTAAGTCTGTTTGATATATCGTTGGACCACAGTGCATCAGCTTAAGCTTTTGCTTAGAGTGGTCCAACAATTTTTACAGTATTGCATGTATGAACAAGACAAGATTTGAAGACCTGGAAACGGAAAGGAGGTATGCAACTTTCAATGTTTATAAAAAGAGAAAATTTGGATCTAGTTTCGAACTTTTGCTCCATGAATTTTAAATTAATTGGTCAGAGAAAACACCTATGTTTAAACTGGAATCAGAAAAATTAATTGCTACAATTTTTTTGTAAGTTCAACACTTGGTGAAACCACCTATTTAATCAAACTTGAATCTCAATGTTCACTTGTTGAATAATGTATTAATGTGCAATACCCTAATGTAGACAGATTTTGAAGGGAGGACTATGAATTCAATTATTTATTTGGCTGTTGAAGATAAAATATGGAAGTTTATCTTTTTTTCCTTCCTTTTTTTAATGTTGCAACACAATCCAGAGACTAAAGCTAGCATGATATTGATGTCCATCCATTAAAAGCACTATATAAAAAAGAATCAAGTTGTGGTTATTTATATTGGACAATACATGGTAACGGTTTTGTATTGGAGTTTTGTGGTCATTTAAGATGGCATGTTTGGGTTATGCTACCATGTTTCATCGTTAGCACAAGCGTGATTTGATGTATTTCTCATTTTGCAACAAAATACAGCTAATGTTTATAAATTACTTGATCATGTTCATGCTATAGGTTCATGCATGAAACACATGTACGAAACTCATAAAAACCAGATGTCAGAATGGTATAAATGGATTATGGAACTTATACGGGATATGATATGTACAAAACTCTGGCCAAATAAAATGTGAAAGGCTCTTGGAATAAGGAACTCTTGGTCTTCCTTACTGTAGTGGTCAAAATTTGACCCTGTCTAAGATGGCAACACATGCCCCTCATCTTCTGTAACGCCCCGATCTTGCGGATACGGGAACGTTACGGTGATGTACTTATGCAGAGCAGAAATGCCTCCACGTATGTACGCTAAGCCTCAGTATAGGGAACAAATACAGTACCCATAAATATTTCAGCATTAAATAATTACAAGAATACCTGCAAATGGGGTCAGTGATCATGATAGATATGAGTAACATGGATAAATAAGAAAATAAAAACTGAATAATAAAGATATATATGATTAATGTAGGTGACGAGTCTCCTATGTGTATCCCGTGAAATATCTGGTGTTACGATATTTCGGATCTCCAACCTGAGCACGCAAACTCAGGGTCGTCAGAAAGCGATTTAGTGAGTGATAAAATGAAAGAAGAAGTAGTATATACTATAATAATACAATCATAATAATAGATAATACGTATTTAAATGCCGATGATATAATATAATGATAATAACAATCGGAAGGAATATACCAGTGTCATATTTTAAGATCATCAATACATAGTATGTTATAACAATGTTATTATCATAATAGTATCTAATTTTATATCATTACTATCAGTTTATACGTTCGGGTTGTGCTACCAAAAATAATAGATAAGTCACTTAGAGGGATTATGTTACTACAGTCAATAGTGTTATGCCATTTATATATTATTCTCAATATGCGTAATATGATACAGTATTAAGTATTATTAATTACATCAGTGTGTATAAGTAACATGTTACAGTTTTAATTACTTTATATTTCTTATTTAATTTAATAATAACAGTAGCATAATAATGTCGTGATGAATATGAACATGTAGATATGAAGTATGCAAAATAACCTTACTACATTGTTGTGATTATACAGTAACAGGGTTTACAGGGTATAATGAAACAGAATACATGGAATGCGGAGTATACGCATGTATATGAATGATGTGTCACCACATGAAGTGTAACAAATATCAGAAAGTGTAACAAGATATAAAAGTGACACGATAGTGGATAAAATATCAGGAATAGTAACAAGTACAATTGAATAGTAATATACATGTCTTGGGAAAGGCATGTTATTTATACAATAATAACAATTAGTACCACATGGTATTTTAATCAATCTCTTCCACTGTCCCATACCACTAGTAGTTCATACCGGAGCCTGCACTCCAAACGATCTTATCCGGACATGACATACAGGTACCATGATCCAAACGAGAGAGTGACCAAATAACAAGCGTTTCTGACGTCATTATTGTTTATACTGTTTTATTATGTTAATTGAAAACTCAATGGTTAAGGAGCTCTAATCGGGAGGGGTGTACGTGCATATTTGGGATCAGGGCCTTACCAAGACTCCCTAGCTGCTGAGACCAGAGTCAGCCCGCTAGGACGAAACAGGAAATGAAAAACAGGAAGGTAGCCAGCTTTACCATATCCCCCGCATGGGACTAACAATGGATCCAGACATCCATCCGATAAGACCTAATCAACCGTCAAGTCTCCCTCATTCCCATATTATATTATATTTAAACTACGCAGTGTATCAAGAACAAAAAACAGTACATGGTACATGTGTAACGCCCCGATCCCGCGGGTACAGAGACATTACTGCGACGTATATACGCAGGTCGGAAGTACCCCCTCACGTATATACGCTAAGCATCAGTACACGGAAGAATCAGAGCTTGGAAATACGTGGTGCATTCTACATTCCAACATATGAGTACAATTATAAAGTTATTACCAGATGTGACGTAATATTACAAGAATATTACATCACCGATAGGCACAAATACGATAATACAAAGGGGTATATAATAATGAACTGTATAAAAGGGCGCTCACGAGTTATATCAAGAAAACTCGAGAGTCGAGCAAGGGGTCTAGAAGGATAAGGCTCTGGACAGTCTACCGATGATCCACGCTACCGCTGCACATCTCTGATCAGCAATTGAGAGAATCTACAAGTTTCAAGCTCCGAGACCTGGACATGAGGATTCAGGGGAGTCAGAACTTCCCAAGGAGTGGTATAACGAATGCCAAGTGGCGTGCAAAGATAAGCACACGTGTATCGATAAATCCGAATCATAACATACATTGAAAATCGTGTCGTGAGTATAGACATGCAGGAGCAAGTAGAGAAATAGTAAGTGATATCAAGTAGGAAATATGCATGATATAAGAAGACAAGAGCAGGAGATTGGTGGAATAGAATATAAATGGTAAGGTAGGATATAAGCAACTATAATAGAATACTAATCATAAAATCAGAAATTCGAAGTAAAACCCGATGGAAGCAAACATGACAAAATATACAACGGATATATAGTTGACATCTTTTATTATTATTACTCGTCCTACCCAGATGTCTAGATATGTGAGCTAGCGTCTCAACATACATATATCCATATCTGAGTAAAGCAAGGTTATTATTGGAAACCAACGGGAGTATTAACGAACAATATTTATAGTGGGTCCCGTAAATGCCCAGGACTACGGTCTAGAGCGTTCCATTGCTGGTGTATGCAAAGCCTACAGAAGGGTCTTATAGGATGCCCTTTTCAAGATGGTACCAAGAAGGAGGGTGCGTTGGCTCTCCTCGGTCACCTGGAGGCCCTCAGGTCGAACTGAAAATTTTAGTTGCACAACATATCTAATACCACTGTTAACACGAAAATATATTGATATCTGTAAGTTTTCCCTGACCCGATGTAAGTTGTCCCATTTTATGGTCTATTAGATAATTATCAGATTTCGGAAATGAGGAAGAACAAGCCAAGAATATCGGGAGTACAGGTGTATTAGGAGTACGGTTTGTACTAGAATATATCAAGATGTAAATAAGATGTCAGATCATCATTTTCGTTATCGTGATAATTATAAGAATCATGTATATCATACCGGATGTTAAGTGATAGCATGACAGGAGGGTGATATCAGGCAAGTGACAAGTGATAGTATAGTATATGTAAGCACGATAAGTGAAAGCATGTCAAACGATACAATAAGATAGTACCAATATACGAGATCGATACGAATACCAGAAAATCATGCAGTTTCAGGAAAAATAGTATAAATAAGATTTCAAACTCTTCACAACCATTAATAGAAGAATCGATAAAGTGGCAAGCATGCAGTTACCAAGTAACGACATCCAAGCGGAGCTAAGTAAGCTGGAGGTATGAACAACAAATAGTGTTTAACACTAGAGCGCTTGACGGAGCTACTGAAATGACTTGGCTTAGAAGGCGAGTCAAAAATCCAGCAGAGTTTCGCCTAAACGAATCTAGTGATAAAGCGCTGAGCGCTAAGCATGCCTACCAGGCAGAGCTGAGAGACTTGACGGTCTAAGCGCACTTCTCTTTCGAGGAAGTGGGCTAGAGCCCGGAGGCTAAAGTACGCTCGGGGTCTAAGCGCACTCTTGGTAGCTACCACGAAACCCATAAGGGTGCAGACCTAAAATCAATTGGGTAGCTAGTCCAGGAGTGGGCAGAAACCCAAAGTCGGTACAAAGGTACCTACATGAGATGTTAGTACCACACGAGCATACATATAAACGTGAGAATATCTAAGTTACCGTGGAGTAGTGAAGCCTGGAGGCTGAGTAGAAAGCCCGGAGGCTAAACACAACCCGAAGGTTGGGTATAAAAAGCCCGGAGGTTGAACGTAGCCCGGAGGCTGGGTATAGTACCTGCAGAAGTGTTAGTGTCAATCACACGTGTATAATAAGACAGTAGTGAGTAATATCACAGGCATGGTGTACGTATAGGAAATAAACTACCTTAGTACAATCATTCATCACAGGCATATATGTTCGGTACGGAAAAGAGATTTTGCCGTAAAATTTCCTTGAATCAGTTGAAAGATTACAACAAAACAATATTCCGACTACAAGGGAGGGAGGATGCTTGGATCTTCCCTTTGTTTAAGGCTGGGTTCTTCGTGTGGCGATGGAGAGTGAATCTTGTTCTCCGTTGACCAGATGACCGTCCTGGACCGTCGGGGGTCTTCTCTTCGGCCGGTAGGGGAGTAACTCAGCTCCGGCTACCAAACTCTCAAAGAGGAGGTAGGCGAAGATAGGCTAGTACTCAGTAAGCCTGTTGAAGAATCTCTTCTCTCTCGGTCGTCGACGTCGGGCTTCTCTCTCTCGATGCCTTGATCTTCTGACCCTCTGGATTCAAAAATGCCGACCTTAATTGATCACTCGACCTTCTTCTCCCACTGAATCCAAATCTTCGACCCCTCGTTCATAGCTAACAGGGCTATTTATAGGGGTCTTAGGGGGTGATCGTGCCCCCTAAAAATGCGCCTGAATGAGGGCCGTTACCCGCGATACGCGCGGTAACTGACTCCCCACGATCTGGGCGGTTGCAACTGAGACGCGGATTTCAGACTAAACGCGCCTTGATGCTGAGACGCGGGCTTCAGGCCGGACGCGCCTTGGATGCTGAGACGCGGGCGTCGAGCCAACGCGCCTTGATATTGAGACGCGGGCTTCAGGCCGACGCGCTTTGATGTTTAAGACGCGGGCTTCAGGCCGACGCGTCTTGAAGTTGAGACGCGGGCTTCAGGCCGACGCGTCTTGAAGTTGAGACGCGGGCTTCAGGCCGACGCGTCTTGAAGTTGAGACGCGGGCTTCAATCCTTTGCGTCTTTGAGACTGCTTCTTTGGTGGCTTGCCTGGTTAGTCATTTTTAGACAGCCTACAGAACCCCCTCCAAAGTTTCCGATATTCCGCAGTTGAATGGGACGGATTTCGGAATACTTTGGACTTAAACCGCGTTCGCCTTTGTGACCGGACTGTTGATGCTTCGGGTTTGACCTTATCCGAATTTGGTCTTCGTGAGTGTACTGTTGAACTCTTAGAAGCCATCAGAGTCGATCGTGTTGAGTGTCTAGATACACAGCCTAGACCTCCCCAATTGCTTTTTAGTCTGTCACGGGTGCGTTTTTGGCTAGGAGTAGTTGGTTGTCTGTTGGCGCCAGTGTACTGTTGAACTGTCTTGCAGACGCATGAAACTGGACGCAGGCTCCTTTTTGAAAGCAGACGCAGGAGACTGGACGCAGGCTCCTTTTTTTGAATGCAGACGCAAGAGACTGGACGCAGGCTTCTTTTTGAAAAGTAGAAGCCACTTTGAAGACGCAGCGTCTATAGGGTAGACGCGATGTTGGTCAGATGCGAACTCCTTAGAGGGGACGCGACCTTCAGAAAGCATTCTTGGAGATGCTGACGGGGCATGTCCGGTGCGTTTTCTGGGCGCGAACTTTACGCTGTCATGATGACGCCGCCAGCTGGCCTGGGGAACGGCGAAATTTCGCCTTTTGGCGCGCGGATCTTGCGGTTCATTAAATGAACTGCTCCACGTGTCGGCTTCTGATTCGCGGCGGGGTTGAGACGCATGATCTTCGTCACCGGCAGTGATTTTGTTACACGCGTCAAGCGACGGTTCGCTGCAGCGTCCCTTGGGTCACGCGCCGCGTATCTCTGCGCATCCCCGTGCCTATAAAAGGCAACTGTTTGGAGAACTTCCTCTTCTTCTCCGCATTTCGCTTGCTAAGAACTTTAAGAAAAGCACTTTCCCTCTCTGTTCTGTCCAATCTCAGATTAAGTTCGCCATGGCACCAAAGACCAAGCCGACTGCCTCTTCATCAAAGGCGACCACCACCGAGGCCCGGAGGGGCAGCTCCTCCTCTGCGCAGGACTTCGTCCTCCAAGGCCTCCAAGGTAGAGGTCTCTGGACGCAGCTTTGCAGAACGCAGATTTGATCTTCGCGTTCTGTGTCATCAGGCGCCAATTTGATGAATCTGGCGTCTGAGTCCAAGTGCTTTGAATTTTTACAAGTCTTGGTTTGCAGAACGCGGATTTGATCCTTGCGTTCTGTGTCATCAGGCGCCAATTTGATGAATCTGGCGTCTGAGTCCAAGTACTTTGAAATTCCACAAGTCTTGGTTTGCAGAACGCGGATTTGATCCTTGCGTTCTGTGTCATCAGGCGCCACTTTGATGAATCTGGCGTCTGAGTCCAAGTACTTTGAAATTCCACAAGTCTTGGTTTGCAGAACGCGGATTTGATCCTTGCGTTTCTGTGCCATCAGGCGCCAATTTGATGAATCTGGCGTCTGAGTCCAAGTACTTAGAATTTCATAAGTGGCTTCAATCTTTGCGTTCTGTGCTTCTTGACGCAGATTTGCGGGTCTGGACGCGGATTTGATGATTCCTGCGTCCAGTATCTTTTCTGCGTTTGGACGCAGAACACTTAGTATTTTTCTTTACTTTTGGTAAAGCATCTAACTTAAGTGTCTTCATCTTTTTGCAGCGCCGCAACCTGCTACTTCACTCCCCAAGATACGCCATTTTGGGCATGTAGGTGGAGCTGACCGGAACCTGACCTTTGTGCTGCAAAGGACTGCCCCTGTGACTGCCGACCAGTGCCGGCTCGTGAGAAGAAGCTCTCGAATGTCGAGATGAGGACTCTTCGAGTGCTGATGACCGATGCAGCATTCGTCACATGACGGCATCCAGCTGGAGAAGCCCGCCTTCTTCTTCGGGGATCATATCCACGATGGCGGCCATCGCGTGCACGAAGGGACTTACACATGGCTCCGTCAAATAGGGGGCAGAAGGTTCTTTCTCCCGGCCATGGATAGGATGTACCCTATGTTCTATTACCAGCATATGTCCGTCCCGCGGAAGATGGAGTTTGACCTCGCTCGATATGCTCCTGAGGTTACTCTTGGCGATCTGGGCTCCCACCACCAAGTGCACCGTCATGACGGCCATGACGGGTCGGTTATCGGCCTTTTCCCTGGATCGCGCAAGAGGGAGATCCCGTCTGGAGAGATACCGCACATTGGCTCCACCTTCCTCAACATGTTCATGGCAGCGGAGGGTGACTATCCAGTTACGTTCCGTGCATATGGGTGGATTCATCCCCAGCGAATTACTGGTGGGGCAGGATGGTTGGCTTTGTCCTTACCGAGCTCGGGGATTTGCTGAAGCGTGTAGGACTGTACTCGGCGGTCAGGGCCGTACAGTGGGGGATCCCTCAAAGTTCTCAAAACTTCTTTGGGATCCTAGAACGTTACAATCCCTTGACGGGGACGTTCTTTACTCCAGTCGGGGAGATGGGCCTTGCCTTACACGAGCTGCACGAGGTCTCAGGACTGGTAACAGGGGACATGCCCTATGAAGAATATGTCCCGACCGCTGTGGAGCTTCGCTACGTGAAGGAGGAGTTTCCCCTCATATACGAGACCTACTGGGAAGTGCTCTGTCACTTCCATATCTGCGGTCAGATCACCAAATGGCGGTCGCAGGGGGTCACGTATCTGTCTTGGGCCAGTTATTTGTTCAACAATGTGAACACCAAAGACCACTTGATCACCCGATTGGCTCCCAGCTCTGATAGGGATATCGAAGACCGGATTGACCAGGCTCCCGAGAAGTTCTACACCACAGAATCGAACGAAGATGGTTTCGACCCCGACTTGGTTTTTGAAAGCTTCCACCACCAAGCCCGGACTCCTATCTCCGATCGGGCGCTGCTGGCGGGTTTTCTGATGCTGTGGCTAAAGCGTTGTGTGGTGCCCACGCTGCCACATGAAGTTATAGTTGCCGACGTGGTGTACCCGGCGGTGCTTCTGGCCCATGGCAACCCTATAGCTCTTCTCCCGGCCGTGGTGGCTGGTATTCAGAGCGGGCTGCGGGCGCTGGCTAAAAGCTTTTGTGAGCCGCCAAAAACTGTGGATTCCGAGGGAAAGCCGCTCACGGACGCAGAGGGGAATCCAGTGGTGAAGCGTCCCAATCCTCGGGTTGAGCTGCCTTACACATACCTTATGGCCTGGTATGTGATGCACTGCCCCTCTTTGATGACGGCGGTGCGTTGGAAGGAGGACTCCGTCCCCTTCATACAGCGATTGGAGGGTTCGAGGTGGCAGGATCCTTACATATATTATATCCGGAAGCGTCTTTCAGCCCCGGCAAACTATCAGCTCAATCGTTGCCTCCTCCAGATCCCTGGTGCATCCTACGGCGATCTACTTGTCGATTCCGCAGGCCCTGATGATTTCACGAGGTTATCCCAGGGAGCCTTCTGGTGGTTGCTCAATATTCGGCCCGGGTATATGCTTTTTCGACAAGGGACATCATGCACCATTGAGCCATACATGCCGAATCGCTTCGCTCGACAGTTCGGCTATGACCAGCTCTATATCGGGAATCCAAATGCTTATCTCGCCTTCGAAGGGAACTTGTTCGAGGGTGCTCGGGCCTGGTACTATAGTGTGGCTGGAGGGACAGGAACAACCTTCCGTCTACCTCTTGAAGCGCCCAAGTGCCAGATGAGTCTAAGCTATTGTACTTGGTACTCCCAAGCCGTCCAGACACCAGACTTTCTTCCGGCATCTTCATGTATCGAGAGCATCAATGCAAGCCTCGAGACAAGGACAGAGTCTGGTAAACCAACGAGACTCGTAGAGCAGTACCGGAAAGCCCGTAAGGAGGTCGGGAGAAGGACGAGGAGGGAGCCACGAGCTACAGAGCCACGACCGCCAAGGGCAGAGCCACGAGCGAAGAATGAGCCGTCAGTAACGAGGGCGGAGCCATCAGCGACGAGAGAGGAGCCTCCAGCAACGAGGGCGGAGCCACCAGCAAAGAGGTCTAAGCAGTTGGCGAGTAAGCGTCATCACCGCTCTACTTCTGTTATTGAGCCTGCCTCGAAGAAGGTTAGGAGGGACTTGGCGGCTGAAGTCTCTCAATCCGGAGCTATCTCTGCCGGAGTTGAGGCTCCTCCTGAAGACGTCGTCAGAGTTGAGGAACCTTCGGAAGAGGAGGATTTCCCCCCTTTAGCTCGTGCTCCTAAGTCGCACCGCGAGGCTGTGGAGGAGGGGGAGTTCATCGAACAACCCGTTATTGCTGCTGATGCCGAATCCCCAGAGATTGACATAATGGGCGATGAACTTCCGGAAATCTCAGCTCTGTTCAAACCTCCTTCTGCTCATGAAGGGAGAGATGAGGCACAGCAGTTGGGGTCTCCAGGCGTCTTCATCTCTAGTTCCAGGGCCGTCGACCCTAGTCCTACTACTGGGGTGATTGGAGGCAAGGCTCCGATTACGGAGCTTCCTGAGCTGTCGTCTTCTTCGCTCTCAGGGGAAAGCCTCTTTGAGGACAAAGTCGACTATAGCGAGGAACCCGCTCCTCCTGATCAAAGCAAGTTCTTCCATGTCTCAGAGGAGGAAATGTATGTGGGCGAGTCATCATCTGCACCACCAGTGGCGGCTATTCCTGTTGAAGGTACCCTTTCCACCTCCTGTCCAATTTTTCTTTACATGTTGAAGAAGATGTCTTGACATTCTTCATTTTATATTGCAGGGCCAACCGGAGATGCCGAGGCTACAACCTCCTCGCATATTGAGGAGATGGTGAGAGAGTTGACTCGGCCACAGGGAATTGAGACCTCAGCTGCTGAGATGCCCTCAGAGGGGGCAGCTGCTGGTACTGGGGAGCCTTCCACTCTACCAGAGGAGGAAGCCACTACTGAGGTCAAGAAGGCTCGGGTGGAGGGTCCAATGGCAGGTCCACTCCCAGGAGATTGCACAGCCCAAGCTTCAAATGAAGCTTCTGAGGAAATCGTGCTTGCCACTCCATCATTGGTCGCGGAAGTTCCAGCAGGGATAGCACCTCCGGAAGCACCAGTGGCTGGTTCCGCTCTTGCCGTATCGACAGTCAGCATGACTTCTGTGCAAAAAGAGCCGGCCTACACCCCCTCTTTCGAGATAGAAAGGGGGTCGGGGAGCGTTCCGGGTGATGACAGCATGGACTTCCTGACACGCAGTACGGTGCGGCAGTTCTTTGAAGCGATGCGATCGTGCATCGACTTTATCCTTTCTGGGCGTCGTTCTTTTGACTTTGCCCGGAGATTTCTCGGGAATGTGGCCGAGAACATCGAGCTAGTCGGGGGCCTTCCTCTTGCTCAGGCATGTATGCGGGTGGTGGATCAGTTGGAGAGTGACCTGAAAGAGCTGAAGTCTTTAGACGAAGCTGACTCCCTCCACGAAACCCAAGTCATCCTGGATAGCCTCCTTTCTGCCCAAAGGCAAGAGCGACAGGAAGTGGAAGTACAAATTGCCGAAGAGGTCAGCAACCTTGAGCGTTCCCAGGCTGAATGCCAAAGGCTGATTGAAGACTCAGGGGATACTGAGCTTATCATGCAGAACACAGAGCTTGCTATTACCAACGCTCGGGCTGCCATTGCTAAGGCCAAAGCCATGCTAGCTGTCAATGAAGAGAAGCTCGTCGCCCTCCAGAAGAAGCTAGAGGAGCAGAAGGCTGCAAGGGTACGGGCTGAAGAGAGCCAGTCTGTTCATCTCTCCAGGTTGGAGACTCTGCGAGCCCAGCTAGCTGAAAAACCCTGCCTATCTGAAGAGGAGCTGCGGGTCCAGGCGATGATGGAGGCTGAGAAGGCACGTCAGCATGAGATGCATCGTCTCAGGGAGCGCATCCGTTCCCTACCAGATCGAGATTTTTAGCCTTCTCCTCCCTTTTTTTTTTTGTAACGCTCAATCTTATTTGTATAAGAGAGCGTTTTTGTATCACTTTCATATTTTTGGATATAAACAAAAGTGACACCCTCCTTTTTACTTCTTTTGTCTCGAACTCTTTGCCTTTGGTTGGACATGTAGGAGCAAGGAAGTCTTTTGATCTTTATCAAAATTATAATCATAATCTTAATAAGTCAAAAGTATTGAGGAAAGATCTTGTTCCAAGAACTTTCATGACACTGTCAGAGGTGTAAGCTTAACTTGACAGAGGTGATTTTTGGTGGACCTGCCACTTTGTGGAAGAAAGTGACAGGTGGAGTTCGTATCCCCAGGAAAGATGAACTTTTATCAAGGATTTGTGCTTAACTTGATTTTAGATCAGCTGGGGATGTTGATGGAAACATTGTTTATTGGTGTAATGTTAACCAACAATGCCTCCAAAATGAATTCGATATTCTGTTGGGGAGAATATCAAATGAAACTAGACTCGCGGGGGAATCTAGGGAAGTCCTTACCGTTAGAGGTGTGATATTAACTTAACGGGTTGGAAATAGTCTTGTCAGAAGTGTAATGTTAACTTGACAAGGACATGAGTTAGAGGTGTGATATTAACTTAACTCATCGACATCTCAGTTTTATAAGGGAAAACTGAGGGTGTCACTGTCATAGGTGTGATGTTTAACTTAACAGTGAGGGTAATGCTAGAGGTGTAATGTTGAACTTGGCATTAGTCGTCTCGGCTTGAAGAAGTCGAGGAAAGGTCATAGCCATAGGTGTATTGTTGAACTTAGCAATGACTCGGATGCTAGAAGTGTAGTGTTAACTTGGCATCGTTCGTCTCGGCTTAAGGAAGTCGAGGAAAGGTCATAGCCATAGGTGTATTGTTGAACTTAGCAATGACTCAGATGCTAGAAGTGTAGTGTTAACTTGGCATCGTCCATTTCAGCTTCGATATGGAAGTCTGAAGAAAGGGTGACTGTCAGAGGTGTAATATTAACTTGACGGGCACCTGATATACTGCTTAGAGGTGTAATGTTAACTTAAACAGTAGTTTGTCAGAGGTGTGATATTAACTTGACAAGAATTGGCTCTTGATAGGAGCAATTTGAGGACCTGTCATTCTATTGATGAGAACTGACAAGTGGAATTTGAAATGCCAGAGGTATAGTGTTAACTTGGCAATTTTGAAGTTTGCTGCTCTATGTAGAGGTAACAAGCGGGGCTTGTACTCGACAAGGAGTATTCATTACCAGAGGTATAGTGTTTAACGTAGTAATGTTTGCATTTTGTGGTCCTACCATTCTATGGATGAGAATTGGTAAGAGATTTTGGAGGAGAGAGTGGAATCAGGTCCACTTAGGATTTTTAGCAAACCCTCAGCTGTCAACGGATTTGAGGTGCCTTTACCAACTACCGTTTGAGTTGGGCTAGCCATGCTATTCCCCTCAGCATGATGAGTTGTCGAGGATTTATGTTGGGCTTAAATGCCAACGTTTTCCTCTATCCTTAGCCGTCGAAGGCGTCGGATGTTTGATCAGAGGTGTGGTTTTAACTTGATCGGCAGGATTTTTAGCAAACCCTCAGCTATCAACGGATTTGAGATGCCTTTACCAACTACCGTTTGAGTTGGGCTAGTCATGCTATTCCCCTCAGCATGATGAGTTGTCGAGGATTTATGTTGGGCTTAAATGCCAACGTTTTCCTCTATCCTTAGCCGTCGAAGGCGTTGGATGTTTGATCAGAGGTGTGGTATTAACTTGATCGGCAGAAGAACACCATCTAGGGATAGTATTTCTTCAGGAATTTGCCATTGATTGGCATCATGAGTGTATCGCCATCCGAGGTTATGAGGCGATACGATCCATTTGAGTAGACCGACTCTACTACAAACGGTCCTTCCCATTTGGGTTGGAATTTTCCTTTCGTCTTATGCGTCATGACCATGGGTCTCCGGACGGCTAAGACAAGGTCGCCTTTCTTGAAAGTCCGCGCTTTGACTTTCTTGTTGAAGGCTCTGGTAATGCGAGCTTGTAAAGCTCGATCTGCTGCTGGGCCTGCAGACGCTTGTCGTCTAAGGCTTCCAGTTCTTGGAGTCGCTGTCGATGCTTCTCCTCTGTCGTCATCTCGGCGGTCAGGGCGACGCGTAGAGATGGAATTTGAATTTCCAGTGGGAGCACGGCTTCACATCCGTATACCAAGGAAAATGGCGTGGCTTTAGTTGGGGTTCGCACGGTCGTGCGATATGCCCATAAGCATTCACCCAACTTATCGTCCCAGTCTCGTTGACTTTTCGAGACGAATTTCTTGAGAAGCTTGCCAATAGTCTTATTGAAAGCTTCCGCGAGGCCGTTGGCGGGAGGATAGTATGCCGTTGATGACACACTCTGGATTCTGAACTTAGCACAGAATCTCTGGAAAGCCTGGCTGATGAACTGGGGTCCATTGTCATGGACGATCCGCCGAGACACACCGAAGCGATAGATAACGTGATGTTTCACGAACTTGATCACGTTAGACGATTTTACCTCTTTTAGAGGAACAGCTTCGGCCCACTTGGAGAAGTAATCGGTTATTGCTAGAATGAACCGATGTCCTTTCGACGATGGTGGGCTGATGGGGCCAACCACGTCCATCCCCCACATTTCGAACGGCCAAGTAGAGGTCGTAGAGTGGAGATACCCTGGTGCTTGATGGATGAAATCGCCATGTATTTGACAAGCGTGACATCTCTTAGCGAGGGAGATGGCGTCGACAATCATCTTGGGCCAATAGTAACCCAATCTTTGGAGTCGGTTTGCCAGCTTCGGGCCAGGTTGGTGAGCTCCACATGTGCCATCATGGGCTTCTTTCAACATTTCGCGGGCCTCTTTTGATGAGAGGCACCGGAGCAGGATCCCGTCATGCGATCGACGGTACAGTGTTCGCGTGATCGCATTATAATAAAATTTGGGGGCTTTCCTCCGAATGGCGGCCGCCTCTTTGGTGTCTTCAGGCAGGATGCCGTATAAGACATAATCAATATAGGGAAATCGCCAGTCTTTAAGCTCTGGAGCGGTTGACACTTCAAGTGTTTCTTTACCGCGACGATCTCCTGTTGACCCTGGGTAGTCTCCGGGGGGGATTTTTGGACAGTATAGGTCGTGGCTATAGACGAATACTTTCTCCATTGCTCCAGCTGGGAGAGCTAGGAAGCTGCGAGAGATGCGAGGGCATCTGCATGCGCATTTCGGCTTCGTGGCACATGGTCGATGTAGAAGTTTGAAAACTTTTCCGCCATGTGGATTGTCGCGTCGTAGTAGGGTACTAGATCTTCATGTCTGACCTCATACTCTCCGCGAACTTGGCTGACGATGAGTTTGGAGTCACCGTACGCCTCGAGATTTTTAACGCCAATCTCATCGGCGAATTGCATCCCAATCAGGAGAGCGTTGTACTCCGCCACATTGTTGGAACAGGGTTCGGTTAACGAGATAGCCCGGGGGATCACGTAGTTTTGTGGGGAGACGAGTACTACTCCTACCCCCGCTACTGTGTGTCCCTTTGGGCTTGCCCTTGATGCACCATCGAAGAAAAGTTGCCATACTTGTCCTTCGAATGTTGCCTGAGTCAGGCATACTTCAGCGACCTCATCTGGGAGATCCTCATAAAGTTTGGCTGCCCTCGGATCTGGGTGTTCAGCTAAGAAGTCCGCCACCGCTTGTCCTTTAATGGCCTTCTGTGGCAGGAAGTGCATCTCATATTGAGAGAGCAATATAGCCCATTTTGCCAGCCGGCCATTCAATGATGAAGGCTTTGTCATAAGCAACCTCAGGGGGTTGACTTTTGATATGACATTTATAGTTTGGCCTACCAGATAATGTCGCATTTTCTGAATAGCGAACACCAAGGCCAAACACTCCTCGATCGGGTTGTATCGATGTTCGGCCCCGATCATCGTTCTACTGAGGTAGTAGATTGCTTGTTCTCGTCCTTGGTCATCATTCTGAGCTAGTAGAGCTCCCAAAGAATGATCCATCGATCGGACGTACACCAGGAAGGGTTTTCCGGATACCGGAGCTGCAAGTACTGGTGGTTGGGTGAGGTATCGTTTGATCTCCTCGAATGCTTGCTGGCAAGCGTCGTCCCATATGAACGAGACTCCCTTCTTCATCAGCTTAGCGAAGGGTTGGCATCTCCCAGAGAGATTTGAAATGAATCTGCGGATGTACGCCAATCGTCCTTGCAATCCTCTGAGCTCCTTGAGGCTTCTGGGGGGTTGCATCTCTTGGATAGCACGGACTTTCTCCGGATCCAAATGGATTCCTGTGGAAGTTACAACAAACCCTAGGAACTTGCCGCTGGCTACCCCCAGGAAGGACTTGGTGGGGTTCATCTTCAATTGATGAGCCCGCATGATGTCGAAGACCATCTTCAGATCAGCTATGTGATCTCCTTTAATGCGACTTTTCACCGCGATGTCGTCGACATAACATTCCACCGTTTTGCGTATCTGCTGATGGAAAATGGTATTCATGGCCCTTTGGTATGTTGCCCCTGCATTCTTTAGACCGAAGGGCATGACGGTGTAGCAGTATACTCCTAGAGGTGTCCTGAAGGAGGTATGCTTTTCATCGTCAGGGTACATCTTGATTTGATTGTATCCTGAGAATCCGTCCATGAAGGACATTCGCTCGAATCCGCAGGTATTGTCAATCATGACATCTGTGATTGGCAATGGGAATTCGTCTTTGGGGCAGGCCTCGTTTAGATCGCGGAAGTCGATGCAGATCCGGATCTTCCCGTTCTTCTTAGCAACGGGGACGATGTTAGCTACCCAGTCGGGATGTTGTTCCTCCCTGATGAAGCCGGAGTCAATAAGCTTCTTGACTTCTGATTGAATGGCCTCCATTATTTCGGGACGAAACCGTCGCTGCTGTTGCTTGACGGGTTTTACGTCCGGACTGATGTTGAGGCGGTGCATAGCCACTTGAGGATCAAGTCCAGGCATGTCCTCGTAATTCCAGGCGAAGACGTCTATATACTCTTGTATAAGAGATATTAGATCATTCTTCTCTGATGGTGACAGGCCGTCACTTATGAAGATGGGCTTGGGGTTGGCTTCATCTCCTAGGTTGATCTGAACAACCTTGTCTTCTGTGGGTGGCTCACGCTGTTCAAAGCGGATATCCCAGAGAGCATTCAGATGTTTGATCCAGGGGTCTGTATCCGACTGGATCATTTCTTCGTCTTCGTCTTCCAGATGGCTTGTTGAAACCATGTTTACTGAAAGCCCTTTGAAGATGTTGCCAATACTGACATCTGATTCCCACGATGACGTGTCTGAAGAGTGATCATGGCCTGATGGTTCCTCAGAATCAGAGGGTGACGGCACTGGAGTTGATACATAGCCCAACCCCCGGCGGGTCTGATGATAATAGTCAGGTGCTTTCCCTTTCGGTACAAAAGATCGAAGCAATGATCTCCTTCCTTTGCCGAAGTTTAACCCGGGCCTGTTGATTAGATCGTACCCCATACGCTTCATCATCTTGAGCGTTCTCGGTTCATAATGATTGAACTGGGGGGATTCATCCTCGCCTTCTGATTCTTCATGGGGCGTTGGTTCAGACATGATTCGTCCAAAGAGGATAGGTCTCTGGCCCTTTTGTCTGGCTGGAACCATAAATGAAGATCCTTGCGCGTCACCATCATCATGGTACGTCCCGAAGGATGATTTTATAGGTACATGCAATGATGTCAGAGCATCCATTGCCGACCATACATCTTCGCCCATGTCGGTACTAGTATCCGACGGTATTGACTCAGATTCATACACAGGAAAATACGCGAAATCTAAGTCTTCATTAATATACCAACCGCCTGCATCGTCGGTGGTATCAACATCGAGCTTATTAGTGCTCTTTACAAGTGGTTCTAACTCCCACAGGCACTCTTCTTCTTCGGGCTCGGTGTCAGCTTCATTACCAGAGTCTGGCTCCTCTGGTTGCGGGGTTCCATTATTCTCCTCATATAAGAGGGAATCCGTGAAATAGTTCTCGACCCCTTTGAACGGATGCCTTTCGGCGATCAACGTTCGAACCTGTCCGCTCTCGTCAATGTATTTCATGACTTGATGGAGAGTGGAGGGAACGATGGAGTTTTGGTGGATCCATGGTCGTCCCAGCAACAGGTTGTAGGAAGTGTCAGCGTCAATGACATAACACGTCACTTCCGATTTGAGGCTCCCGATCCGGCATTTGAGCTTGATCTTCCCCATCGGGCGGGAGCTGTTGGCATTAAACCCATAAATAGTCGTCTGGGTTGGGCTCAGACGATGGGCGGGAATGCCAAGAAATTGCATGACTCGGCGAGGTATGATGCTAAGTGCGGACCCTGGGTCTACCTGGATGCGGTTCACCTCGGATGACCCAATATACCCCGTGAAGTATAAGGGTCGGTCATGCTTTCCTTTAACCTGCATGTCGTCTGCTGTGAAGGAAATGCAGGGAACATTTGGAGAGGTGTGGAGGCAATCCTCTACATCTTTCTCTCTCGGTACGTGGGTCAGAAAGACCTCAGCGTTCGTCAGGGCTTCTTGTAGAGCCTCTCTGGTTGACTTAGATAGCCTCAGGAGCTCATACAAGGTAATGCGTGCCGGGATGTTGGCTAACTGAGCCAGAACATCGAAGCGGTAAGATGTCGAAGATCCTTCCGCTGCACTTCTTGAAAGAACCCGGGAAAACCGAGTTTCTTTCTGTTTCTCCACGGGTGGTTTTGTGGAGGGCTGAGCTGGCTCTACAGCTGGTTGAGGAGGGACCACCGCCTTTTCGCCGTACTGCTTCAAGTACGCCTGCCCTGAACGGGTGCCTGCTGTCGGTTGGTTGGGCTCTGCCGCCAGGACCATTGTCTCCTCTTCTGAGTCGGTCAACGAAGGAACATCAGCGTCTGTTTCCCGGGAAGAAGCGCAGATCACGTGGCAAGATGATGCCTTTCCTTTGCCTTTGGACTTCCTGTTGGTCACAGTCGTCCATTGTTGCTCGTCGACGAGGTCAGGGTGGATCCACATGATTTCCCCTTGAGGTGTAGGGACGGGTACCAAGCCTTTCTCCTGCTGCTGATGAGGGTCTGTATTGACCACTCTCAATTCTCCTTTCGGGACAGATATCACTCCCACGGGCATCGTGGGTCGTGTCCCGAAGTGGAGTGCCGACGTCATGTTGGCCGCCCTCTGTTTCTGCTCCGGTCGGAGTTTTAATACCTCCGCGTCAATTAGGGCTTGAAGGACGTCCTTGAAGATGTAGCAGCTCTTGGTAGGGTGCCCGAGCATCCTATGGTACAGGCAGTAGTTGGGGTTGTCGGTCTTGCCGACTTCTTCTGGGCGCCTGATTTCAGGGAGCTTCAGTCGATTGCTCTTGTTGAGTAATTTGAAGAGCGAGTCGACATGTTCCTCCTTGAAGGAATATTGTTTGTTGGCGCGGGGTTGGCTGGAAGAGCCACCTGCTCTGCCTGTTTGAGGCTTGACGGGAGATTTGGTCTCCGTTGCCAAGTTATCCTTCCGTTTGGTTTGGAGGGATGTGTCTGGTGCACGCCTTGTCGACCTTTCTGGCCTGGGCCTGCCTTCTTCCGCTCTGACGCGGGCGACAATCTCTTCAGCCTGTTCACCTTGCTGGACTAACTGTTTCCAGGTGCGGCTTTCTGCTACTCCTATTTGAGCAAGGAGTGAAGTTTGGAGATTGTGGCGACATGTTTCCACCAGGGTGGCCTGGGTCATGCCGCTCGGACATCGGAGTGCCGTGTTCCGAAATCTTTCTACGAAAGACTTAACGGACTCTCCCTTTCGTTGCTTGGTAGCTAAAAGGGTAGGCATGGTAACCTCCGAATCATCCTCGAAGAAGCGTGTTAGGAACAGCTTCTCCAAGTCGCCCCAGTTCTTGATTGAACCTTCAGGGAGTTTCATAAACCATTCAAAGGCTAACCCTTTCAGGGTGCCAATGAATAGACGTGCCAGGATGGCATCGTTATCTACCACATTCCCAGTTTGGGATTTGAAGTAGTAGATATGCTGGTTGGGCGACCCCTTTCCGTCGAATGCTTGGAGAGTTGGAGCCTTGAATCTAGGAGGGTACGGGACTAAGTCCCACTCGGCCGGATACGGCCGGACCACTCCAGCTTCTTGGAGATCTTTACGACTAGCAAGGGCATTGAGTCGTTGCTCCAATAGGCTCATTCTTTGATTTTGAGCCTTCTCCGAATCTGGGTCGCTTCCTGCATGTGCTGAAGGTCTGGACACATTCGAAGGAGTGGATCGTCGTGTCCCATCGGAAGGATCAGAGGGTGGACTTCCTCCTCTTCCCCTTCTAGCTCTTGGCCTTCTGGGAGGAGATCTTGCCCTCTCGTCAAGCAATTTCTCAAGCATATGCTTGAGGTCGTCAATGGTTCTCTGCTGAGAGGAGAGTACTTCCATTTGGTGCTTCTGCATCCGGGCCAGGTACTTAGTTGTCTCCTCGGGAGCATTTGCTGTGTCCTCAGGAGCATCTGCCATGTAGGCGGAAACCTCCTTTCCACCGGAAGAATTCGAAGTCCATGATTCTATCACAACTGAGTGAGAATCATCTTCCCTAATGCCGCGGGATAGGGCATTGTAGTCAATTGGGGTGATGGCTCCAGTCCGGGTACGGGTGTGTCGATACACCCCTTCTGGCTCAGAGTCTGACCCCTCTGAATTGACCATAGGTTGTTTTCCCCTGCTTCTGCTTGTCATATATGCAGTAAGCTCCGGGTACTCAACGTCAGGGAAGGTTCTCCTTCGGTGGGAGCGTCTTCTTTTAGCTGACGGGGGAATCAGGGTCAGCTGTCTAATCAAAGACGGCTGGTGAACGCCTGATTCGCAATGGCATCCAGAGAGCATCTGGATGAGTTGTTGACAGCAGCAAGAAGAAGTGGCCTGATTGGCACTTCTTTTCCTTGTCAAATAATCCCTCAAATCCGTGGGGGGGGATTAAATAGACTGGCCTCACAGCGTCGAAGACGGGGGGCAGTCGTGTGTTGCGCTGTCTGGACGCAAGTCTCAGAAACGCGGAGATCACACTGTTGCGTTACGCGCGTCTGGCGTCTCTGTTGAGACGAGACGCGGTCCTCGCGTTGCAGTTTGCTGCGTTGGAGCAGAGAGACTTGGGACGTTACGCGCGTCTGGCGTCTCTGTTGAGACGAGACGCGGTCGTCGCACTGTTGTCCACTGCGTTGGGACAGAGACACTTGGGGCGTCACGCGCGTCTGGTGTCTCTGTTGAGACGAGACGCGGTCCTCGCACTGTTGTCCGCTGCGTTGAAGCAGAGGGACTTGGAAGATAATGGGCTGCTGGGCCCCACGCCTGGGAACGCATGCGTCCTGCGTTTGATGAGACGTAGAAACTTCGCTTCGGCGTTTGGTAAGTTGGTCTCCAGCAGACTCAACTTGAGGAGTCTCGCGTTTGGGTCGCCAAACGCGGATTTCTCGCACTGGTCGAGGTGCGGGCAAGGCATCATATTGAACGCCGCGTCCAACCCCAGTCAGAGAACCATCGGTTCCAACCGAGTGTTGACGCGCGCGTCGTCTTTGTCGACGCTCGGCATTTCGATTGCGTCGTGGAGGAGGAGAGAAGCCAACAACTTCCTGGTTTGAAGAACCAGGGCTGTTCACCACGCGGGTCTCTTGGGAGACGTTGACGCGGGGTTTCTTCGAGACGCGGGCGTTCTGCAAGACGCGGGCGTCACGCGAGACGCGGGCGTTGTGCGAGACGCGGTCGATCGCAGCAACAGTTGTGCCGTGGACCACGCGGGCCTTCAGAGAGGCGTTGGCGCGTGGGTTCTGCGCGTCGCGGTTGATCGCAGCAGAGGCGTTGGATGTTACGCGGGCCTTCGAGGAGGCGTTGACGCGTGAACTGGGCGCGGCACAGTGGGTGACAGCAGCGCCTGGTTGAGCCACAGATTGGGCTTCGGGAGGCTGCGTCGTTGAGACCCTGCGGCAGACGCGGGTCTTGGGGCTCTTGGAGCCAGAAGAGAGAAACTCTTCATACTTCGCCTGGTCGAACTCAACGACGAGTGATTCGACCATCTTCCCCTTACGGAGAACGTCATCCTGCACCACGATGTGCTCATCGGTCACGAATGTAGTCCCCAGCGGAGTCGCCATCTCTTGTTCGGTACGGAAAAGAGATTTTGCCGTAAAATTTCCTTGAATCAGTTGAAAGATTACAACAAAACAATATTCCGACTACAAGGGAGGGAGGATGCTTGGATCTTCCCTTTGTTTAAGGCTGGGTTCTTCGTGTGGCGATGGAGAGTGAATCTTGTTCTCCGTTGACCAGATGACCGTCCTGGACCGTCGGGGGTCTTCTCTTCGGCCGGTAGGGGAGTAACTCAGCTCCGGCTACCAAACTCTCAAAGAGGAGGTAGGCGAAGATAGGCTAGTACTCAGTAAGCCTGTTGAAGAATCTCTTCTCTCTCGGTCGTCGACGTCGGGCTTCTCTCTCTCGATGCCTTGATCTTCTGACCCTCTGGATTCAAAAATGCCGACCTTAATTGATCACTCGACCTTCTTCTCCCACTGAATCCAAATCTTCGACCCCTCGTTCATAGCTAACAGGGCTATTTATAGGGGTCTTAGGGGGTGATCGTGCCCCCTAAAAATGCGCCTGAATGAGGGCCGTTACCCGCGATACGCGCGGTAACTGACTCCCCACGATCTGGGCGGTTGCAACTGAGACGCGGATTTCAGACTAAACGCGCCTTGATGCTGAGACGCGGGCTTCAGGCCGGACGCGCCTTGGATGCTGAGACGCGGGCGTCGAGCCAACGCGCCTTGATATTGAGACGCGGGCTTCAGGCCGACGCGCTTTGATGTTTAAGACGCGGGCTTCAGGCCGACGCGTCTTGAAGTTGAGACGCGGGCTTCAGGCCGACGCGTCTTGAAGTTGAGACGCGGGCTTCAGGCCGACGCGTCTTGAAGTTGAGACGCGGGCTTCAATCCTTTGCGTCTTTGAGACTGCTTCTTTGGTGGCTTGCCTGGTTAGTCATTTTTAGACAGCCTACAATATACATGTACGATCATGAGCACTAGACCACATACAAATATAAGGGCACAACCCAATGAATACAAATCCAAATACAGAATAAATACGCAGTTGACCTGACGAAGCGAGAGGATCCAAAATGAGGCGAGGACACTCGCTTAGTCTCTAAAAACGTCGTAAAATCTCGGAGTCCAAAACATACGCACACGCTACCAAAATATATTAAAATATATTTATATTTTTAGAGAGAGAATAAGAGAGGAGAGAGAGAAGAGAGAGAAAGCAAGAGAAGGAGGGAGAGCTAGTGAGAGAAAGAGATCTAGAAAGAGAAAATTTAGAGAGAGAAAGAGAGAGTTAGAGAGAGAATGAGAATAGGAGAGAGAAACTGAGAGGGAGAGAGAGTCAATAAAGAGAGGGACAGAGAGAGAAAGAACATGAGAGAGAAAAGAAAGGGCAACATCCCCCTGCTCTTCAGCTCACGGCCACGCCGTGGCTCAGGCAGCGCCGGCCGGTTACCCCAAGGAGGAGGAGGTAGAGGGGCGGTTGGGTGTTGGATGATGGTGATGGTGGTGAGTTATGGAGGTGGTGGATATGGTGGATTAAAGAAGAAAAGAAATTGGAGATGGTTGAGAGAGAGAGGAGGCCGGAGGTTCGTCGGAGGGGCGGCGCGCCTAGGGGTGTGGTGGTGGCTGATGATGGTAGGAGAGAGAGAGGAAGAGGGAGAGGTGAAATTGAAGAGAGAGTGAAAGAAAGAAAGAGAAGAGAAAAAGAATTTGAGAAAAATATTGAGAGTTAGAGGGAGAGAGGGGAGAATTTGGAGAGAGAGGGAGGAAGAGGAGCCCTCGTTGGCACCAGAGGAGAAGAAAGAAAAATGAAAAGAAAAAGAAAGAAGAGGAAAAGATAAGGAGAAGAAAAAGAAGGAAAACGGAAAAGAAAAAGAAAAGAAAAAGAAAGAGAGTGATTGAAAGGGAGTACTGGATAGGAGTGGGAGTTAATGAAGGGGGTGTGGGTCGGTTGGTGGAGTGGGGGACAAGAATAAGAAAAAGAAAGAAAGAAGAAAGAAATGAAAAGATATTTTAAAATAATAATATTAAAATAATGTCGAGAAATATCGACTGTTCCAGAAAATCTCCAAAAATATTTAGAGGTAGAAAACATCATTCTGAGAAATAATATGAAATCAGTTTTCAGAAATAAAATTTCATTTTCAAATTAAAAATTCTGGAGTCAACTGTCGATATCGGTCGACATCATAACCGGTCAAACTTCGATAAATTCTGAAAAATCTCTAAAAATGCATTAAGCTAGAAAATGTGATTCTAAGAAATAAAGTGAAAGCGTATTTCAGAAATTCAACTTCAATTGTAAAGTAAAAATCTTGAAATCAACAAACGATATTGTCCGACACCAAATCCGGTGGAATTTTGATAAATTCAGAAAAATCTCAAAAAATGCATTTAGATAGAAAATATGATTTTAAGAAATAATATGAAAACCTTTAACTCCGTTTGTGAATTAAAAATCCGAGAATCGATCAGCGGCACTGGTCGACACCAGGTTTGAAGATTTTCAATTTAATTTAGAAAATTTCAAAAAACATAAGAAATCTAAAATATTAAAAAATGATGTTTGAAATGAAATCGGTCAAATCTGACTACCGAAAAGATCAAATCGAGCAATACACTACGATCGGGTTCCAGGTTCGGACCAGGGCTGACTCCGAGTCCACGAATCCGGATTCAATGCAAAACTATCGCATAAATATTCATTATATAAAAAATTACGGGAAGAAAATTAAAAAATACGATCGAAAAATTAGAATACGCAACTAAGTACGTATTCCGGGAGCGGGGTGTTACAACACGTAACACGATAACAGAACATGAGCTCTGTTGATAGCATGAAATAAGATAACGGGAAATGAAAAATAGGAGATGTGAGATTTTATAGGTGGCCCCCATGGTTTTGATCCACGTGGCACTTAGTTCCACACATCGCATATCAACAGCTCACATGTGCAGTAACAAAAGTACCATTTCAGGATTACAGGATATATGTCATGTAACAGGAACATAGGAATGTCTATGTAACAGGAATACAGAAACAATCAAAGCATGTACACAGGTGAATCCATGCGACAAGTACATGTAATAACAATGTAGAGTACCCGTGTAACGGTGATACAAATACCAGAAGTACAAGTGTAACGTATCAATATATCAGTGATACAAAAACATGAAATTATAGTGATCAGTGTAACCAGCGTCTATATGAAATAGCAGTATACAGAGTATTAGAGTATTCGTGTAACGATAATACTAGTACATGGAATAATAGTGTCCATGTAACGGTGATACTAGCACATGAAATAATGGTGTCTAGTGTCCGTGTAACAGTGACAGTGTATAATATGATGGAGTATCCATGTATCAATGTACATATAATAGTATCTGTGAACTGTGATAAATGTACATGATATGACAGTGTTTTGTGTGATATGTAATAAGAACATGTGAAATAGATGTATATATATATATACAATATCAGTGTTTATTATTATTATGATTATGATCGATATCACAAGTGAATTATATACAGGTTCTTATTTTTGAACTCTTCACAACCATTTAAATAATTATTATAATATTTATTAATCTGAAATTCCTTTAATTGACCGTCTAATATAATCATCTATATTTTATATTAAATCATGAAACGAATTAAATATTATTTTATCAATTATGTTTAATAAAACATCATGCATATTCTTATTACAATGATTTCTCGATAATGACAAGTTATTAAATAATATTTATGGTGATTTACTCATAATCACGACTTATTACATAAGGTAATCAATCAATTTTATTAATTATGAATAAATGTACTTTTTAAAAGGAAAACACTCACCTAGTGACTACATAAATGTAGCTCATCTTCTTACGATCGCAACGATACCAGAATCGTTCAAATCGGACTCTGAATGCTCCCGATATCGTCCAAACACTAAAGTCATTAAAATTGGGTTAAATATGAAATAAAAGGTTTAAAAATATAAACATCTAAATTGTCAATGGGCTTTTATGTAAATTTACCAATTAAGTTGGATGCGGGGTTGGGTTGCTAATGGGTCCGGTTTAAATCCAAAACCCAAACCTATTTAACTTAAATGAAAAAGGGTTATTGGGTTAGGGTCAGGTTTAGTGGGTTATTGGGTTCGTACCCAATAGAGAAAAAGAAAGAGAAAGAGAGATAGGAGAGAGAAAAGAGGGGAGCAGGGTAGTAGTACGCTGCCCTGGGTAGGGCCGCGCGGCGGCCTATCGACAGCGACGGCGACAGCTAGAGCGTCGCCGGTAGTCAGGTTGCAAAGAAAGAGGGAGAGAAGGAGATTTGGAAGGAGATAGGAAAGAAGAAGAAGAAAAGGAGGAGGGTGGTGGTTCGACCTAGGCCTGCCCGCGACGGCGGCGGCAGTTCAGGGAGGCACGCAGTGGTTCCTCCAGGCCGCCGACAGAATAGAGAGGGAGAAAGGGAAGGAGGGCATGAGAGAGAAGATAAAGAGAGATCGAGAGAGAGAGTGAGTTGAAGGACAGAGAAAGAGAGTGTAATGGAGAGATAGGAGAGGGGAAAGGAGAGGAGAGGGAAGGATGTCCTGAGCGGCGACAGACTGGCTGCTGGCGGTAGCTCAAACCCGGGAGAGAGAAAGGGTGAGGAGAGGGAGAGAGAAAGAGTGAGAGAGGAAAAGAGAGAGTGAGAGAAAGAGAGGAAATAGAGATGAGTTAGAGAGAAATAAAAAGAGATTTTATAAAAAAGGGAAGAAAGAGAGAAAACGGTGGAGTATGGTGGTGGAGGGAGGCGGTGGATTAAGGGGAAAGGAAAAAGAAATGATTGGAGAAGGAGAAGAAAAGAAAAGAAAATGAATAAATTAATATTATTTAATTAGGTAAAAATTTGACCAGTTCCGAAGGGTTCTCAAAAATTCACAAAATAGAGAATATTATGCGGAGTAGTATTCTGAAATCAGATTCAAGAAATTCAGCTAGTTTATAAGTTAAAAATCATGGAATGTATCGTCGACATTGGTTCAGCCGAATTTTCGATTAATTCAGAAAAGTTTCAAAAAATATGCTAAAGTAGAATATATGATTTTAAAAAATAATATAGAAGCAGATTCTAAAAACTCAGCTCCATTAGTGAATTAAAAATCGTAAAGCCATTTATCAACATTGGTCGACACTGACTGCGGAGATTTTTCAAAATAATTCAAAAAATTTAGAAAACCATGAAAAATCTAAAATATTAAAAGATAATATTTGAAACTGAAACCGGCTCAATCTGACTATCAAGAAGGTCAAATCAGCTTTTTACGCTGTATTGAGGTACAAATACTGTGATACGTACATCAAGAATCGGGGGTTACACCTTCAACTCACCGAGAACTACCAGAGTTTCCTTCCAAAGCTCATGCTATATCCGACCTCTTCAAGATCTTCTTCGCTCCAAGGTTCTCTCTATTCCGAAGACTTTAGCTTCGCACCAAGCGGCTCCAGTAACAGATCACCTCTGAACTTCGCCGACAGTTACACAATTTTACCTTCCTCTATGTTCATAACGTGTAACACTCCTCAGTGTGAGTAGTTATGAATAGTGACAGATTTTTCTGCATGCAACCCCAACAAACCAGCACTTGTGATCACGACTATTACAAACGAATTGACATGTGCAAATCGTGCGGTTACGAGGATCTCACTCGTACCCACCTACCTCCATGCCAGCAACATAGTCAAGCATAAGTAGCCCTTCTCCAACGAAGAAGGGGATTGGGATTCCAGTCGTACACATCCTCTAGAGTCGTGTTATTTCCGTGATCTGAAAATTATAGTGAAGCTCCTCCTTATCTCTGTGATTTTTCTCGATTAAGGGTTTCCATGTAAATCCTCTGTGTCCCTTTTTTTTATGCTGTGTTTTTATCTACATCATGGTTCAAAGTCTCGGTCTCGGCCGCCAACTCGGCCGGCATCGAGACGGATCGGTCTCGGCGACTCGGATCGGACTCGGACGATACGTGCAAAACGCTACATAGAACGCCAAAAAAATTATGAAAAAATCATGACAAATCATAAAAAATGTAGACATCAAAATTCATGTATCACATATTCAAAACATATCACTAGCACTCAAAACATAACGTGAAAGCATAAATACAAGCGTCGTCGGTAGAAAAATATTAAAATACATGCATAATAAGTAAATTGCACAAAATAATTCATAAGTACCTGCTAATATAGTCATTTCCACATTGAATTACGAGGAGGTACAAAATCGTCTTTATCATCATCCCCGCGATAAGTATAGAAACCAGGCATATAATTTCTATGAGAATAATAATATATTTGTGGGTGAGATCCTGTAGGCTGAGAAGATTGGCTAGAGGATCCACTATCAGAGTAATATGGCGGTAGGGGTTGTGCAATATCAGCTCCATGGTGATAATACCCAAAACCTCGATAGTCAGTGCTGCTAGTAGAATTTTCATCAGTGCTAAAATAATCAGTGCCAGAATATTGACCAGATGTCAAACCCAACCCCTGTAAATGGCCTTTAAGACTATGATGACCATGTGAGTAGTTATCATGTCCACTCGAATAATCATCGCTAGAACTGAAATCGATCAACCGATCCAAATGCTTACGCTGTTGCGAAATCCCCGCCCGGCCTCCATGATCTGTATTTTGTGCGGCATAATATTCTGAATCCCATGTTAAAGCACCACCTCGTTGGCTTCCACTAACACCGTGAGTCTCTTCATCATTACCACCATCACCACCATCACCGCCGTCATCACCATCACCACCATCACCGCCATCATCATCACCGCCGTCATCATCTCCGCCATCACCATCATCACCACCATCACCACCACTTTCGTCACTACGACGAATACCTTCATCCAACCAACGTAAGTCATCTAGTGGTAACATCGGCTGTTCTCCCTTACGAATCCACTCATCCAAAATATCATCATCATTGAAAATATTGCTCAGATCAATTGAGTTGTAATAATCATCAGTGTCGCTTTTACATGTCAAGTTTCTTACTCGCAACCACATATTATAATGCACAAATACTAGTTTATGCAACTTGTTCATTGCCAACCGGTTGCGCAATTTTGTATGAATCAGCGACCACGTGCTCCAATTTCTTTCACAACCCGATGAAGAACATGTTTGGCTTAAAACTTTGATGGCAATTTTCTGCAGATTGGGAGCTTCTTCGTCATAATTAATCCACCAATCAGCTGGAAGAGATTGTTGCACTGCTTTTCTAGTTAGTGAGCTTCCAAATTCTCCAACTCCATTCATAAATAATTTTATCTGTGAGAATACATATCACAAGTGTTAATATTTGCATAACATTATATCGATGAAATAAATAAATTATTATTACCTCATTAATAGCTCTTGCTTGTTTATTCAAATCTGGCTCCAATCTTTTAATGACCTCCTTTAATCCATTTCTCACTTCTGGATGTGTAAAAAAGTTTTTTGAATATTAGAGTGCTGGATTTAAAAATATGCTGCAATAATATAAGCACATGATTGTTATGATATGACAGTTTCAATTTCTAGTCAACAAATATGATTTTTAGGCAAATGAATTACCAGTAGCATGCAAGTGTTTATGCAATTGTCCCTCCCATCTTCTATCAATGATATCCTAGTACTTCTTTCAATTCTTATTTGATGCCTTTATAGCCAATTTTGCTCTATTCATAGCTTCATGTATAATAGACAATGTAAGTTTTTTGTCCTGGTTTACTATCTTTAAGACTCTAATAAGAGGATCCATAATGTTTTGGACCTCTCTTGCTTTCTTCTAAATCCGGTCAGTCAGAATGAGATTAGAAACCTTATCTCGCACACTTCTTCTACTCCTTTCCTTGTTGAATTCACGTTATTCTGTAGTCGTACACATTCTTTTCAAATCTTGCTCATAACGAATAAGGCTTTCAATAGAAATAAACTCGGTGGCAAACCGTGTTATACCTGGTCTCAACAAATCTCTATCTCTGATAAATAGCTTCACCACTTTGAGGCTATTGTAAATGAATGATGTGATCATCTTAGCATCATCTAATGTCTCCTTGACTGATTTCACAGAGCCAATATCTTCAAGCATCAAATCAACTTGAATGTGCTGCACAGGGAGACTAAAATAAATGTTTTCTCTTCTCCATCAATATGTGACCAGCTGCTTTGAAACTTACCTCATTATCTGTTACAACCTGCACGATATTTTCTTCAACAACTCTATCCATTAGCGAGAATATAAATCAGCAGTTTTGAGATATTAGTAGTATCAACAGAAGTATGGTAGATCATGATTCTATCACAATAAATCATGAAATTAACAATAGGCTTTCTATTCCGAGAACTTCATCCATCACACATGATCGTGCAATCATACTGCGGCCATTTTATTTTTATTGAAGCAATATATACTTCAATTTCTTTCATTTCCTCCTCTAAATATAGATTGCCAATTTGGTACCCTGTAGAGCTTTTTACATCTGGGCCTGCCTCCGCAATAGTATTAGTCATGACTTGGTAGTAAGGACCACTATCAGCTGCATTAAATGATATTGCATTATAGTGAAAGAATTTCGTCATGGATTTTTCAACCTTTTTAATATTCTCAGTTGAGAACATGCTTTTGATTTATTTCTGTTTTGTTGGGAACATGTAAGGATCAATACCTCGAGCTGGAATTTCAGCTTCTCTCATAGTCATACTCCGACGCAATCCACGGTTACTCCTGATCCTAAAGGCTGCGAACTACTGCCACCAATATCAACTCCTTCTGCCGATCTCCAAGTCATTTCACGACTTTCTTTCATAGCTTGTTTTAGTTGTCTCCTTTCAACTCCTTCTAAACCACCAACTTCTTCAATTTCATTATCAGAATCTTCATCGGTCACATCATAAAAATCTTCCTCACTTAAAGATCTCATAAGTCACTTTTTTAGATTTTATGACCGCTCTTTCTTTGCTACCTTCAAAAAGATGTCGTCTCATTATCTGAGATACCTCTTTTGATACTCGCAAGCATCCTTCTACCTGACCGGGTAAATGTGTTATATGTTACTTCAATCTAGTGATACCACCATAGACTTGTTTCCCACAATAATTACACTTCACAAGTTTTCTATTTTCACCAACAGGGGTACCATGTTCCCATCCAATATCGCGTTGCTTTGGAGCCATACTGAAATTTAAAAAAATTATCTGTTAAATTAAATTAAAACTAAAATTAACTAAATTAAAACAACATTAAATTAAACTCAATTAAATGAAACTAAATTAAATTAAATTAAACTAGTTTATACTAGATTAAGTTACACTAACTTAATTACCTAACTTCAATAAATTATTAAATTACCTAACTTAATTATAATTACAAAACTTTATTAAATTAAATTAACCTAAATTAAGTTAACTAAACTAATTTAAATTAAATTAAACTCAATTAAATGAAACTAAATTAAATTAAACTAAACTAGTTTATACTAGCTTAACCTACACTAACTTAATTACCTAACTCAATAAAATTATTAAATTACCTAACTTAATTATAATTACAAAATTTTATTAAATTAAATTAACTTAAATTAAGTTTAACTAAACTAAACTAAATTAAATTACATTAAACTCAAATAAATTAAACTGAGGGAGAGAGAGGGACTTAGGGGAGAGAGAAACAGAGGGAGAGAGGGATTGAGGGGAGAGAGAAACTGAGGGGGAGAGAGAGGAACAGAGAGAGAGGGAGAGATAGACGGAGATAGAGAAGGAGAGAGAGAGAGGGAGACACAGAGGGGGGAGAGAGATGAAGACAGAGAGGGAGAGAGAGGGACAGAGAGACACAGAGAGAGGGAGAGGGAGAGAGAGACTGAGGGGGAGAGGGAGACAGAGGGAGAGAAAGAGAGACAGAGACAGAGAGGGAGAGAGAGACACTGAGAGAGAGGGAGAGGGAGAGAGACGGAGACAGAGAGGAGGAGAGGGAGGGGGACAGAGAGAGAGACACAGAGAGAGGGAGAGGGAGAGAGAGACTGAGAGGGAGAGGAAGAGAAAGTCCGATAGAGAGAGACACAGAAGGAGAGAGACGGAGACAGAGAGGGAAAGAGAGGGAGGGACAGAGAGAGACACATAAAGAGGGAGAGGGGGAGAGAGACGGAGACAGAAAGGGAGAGAGAGGGACAGAGAGAGAGGCACAGAGAGAAGGAGAGGGAGACGGAGAGAGACTAAGAGAGAGAGACTGAGAGGGAGAGGGAGACGGAGGGAGACTGAGAGAGAGACTGAGAGGGAGAGGGAGACACAGAGGGAGACTGAGAGAGAGACTGAGAGGAGAGAGAGACACAGAGGGAGAGAGGGAGAGGTATCTGCAAGGGCGAGGATCGACGGCGACGGCGACGGCGACGCGGGGGGTTTTCCTTCGCTGCTGCATAACGCGAGAGGGAGGGGGCAGCGTCTCTCTCTCTCTCTCTGTCCCTTTAAGTTGGGATTCACGGGCGTCGAGTTGACCGAGTCGGACCCGACCCGGGTCGACTCGGCACCCACCCATCGACTCGGGGTTCCGAGTCGAACCGTCAGCGGCCGAGTCGGATACGACTCGGCCGATACCTTAACCGTGATCTACATGCACTTCTCTATTTTCATTTTTTGCTTGTGGTGAGGATCGATCGTCTCACTTGTGACGAAAAATCACCACCACAAACTGGTGCATTCATTGAGATCTGAGTCTACATTCAAAATCTCCCTCCCATCTAACCCAAATCTTTTTCAAAAGGCCTCTTCCATATGGCTGATGGCCCCGAGAAAGCAAACTGTCACCCTCAATGGCGCCACGTCAAAGAGCAAGACCATCAACACCATTGGGGCACGACCCCCTCCCCCCGTAGCCATCGATTAATCACATACTACCAAAGACACTGGCTCCTCCTCGCTTTAGGGGGTAGCCGCTAATGTCCAGGTACCCCCGCCGCGGAACGAAGACCAAATCTGTCAAATGCTCGCCGACATGAAAGAGCAGATGGAGAAACAAGTTCAGTCAGATCGTGATCGGGAGTAGGCAACTCTTGACTGCGAGAATACCATTCGTGAGCAAGAGGCATTGATGCAGCTCAACGAACAACTCTAGGGCCAAATCGCTACCCTCAAGAGCCCCAGACACCAATGTAATCAGAAGCGAGCCTGGAATCGGAGAATCTCCCAATATTTGGATCCTCGATGATTTGATCCAAAGACGGACTAAGGAGGCTAAGTTGCAGCTCAATAGCCGATTAACACTTTCAGCTACCAAAGTCTCTGATTCCCCTCTCCAAAGAGACCCTGGAGTGCGAATTCTCGAGAAAGTTCTCGACTCTGACTTTCGACTACTGCTCCTGAATGAGCGACCTGGTCCAACACATCAGGTATTTTTGAGACAAAATGATAGTTTATTCCCACAATAATTTGCTCATGTGCCTCACTTTTTCTTTTAGTTTGAAAGATGTGGCCTCAAATTAGTTCTACTCCCTACCTCCACATTCTCTCCTTAACTTCGAGGAGATATCCGAAGCGTTCCTCACCTAATACGCATCTCGAAGGGAGTCTAAGAGAAACAATCACCCCCTTCTCACCATCAAGATGAGACAAGGTGACAATCTCAAATCCTACATCAGCTACTTCCAAAGCCAACTGGTTAAGATTTCCAACTGCGGTGAGGATGTCTCTGCACTTACATTCATCAGTGGGCTGCAAGTCTCTCACCTCTTATACAAACATCTTCTGAAGTACAATATCACTCGGATGAGCGAGGTTCTATCCCAAGCTCAGTCTTACATCCAATTGGAGAAGGCAATGAAAACTTCCACCAACCACCACGCGAAGCGTGGTGACAATGAATGAAAGTCAAAGTCTCCATACAAAGCTGTCACTCATGCCCAAAATCAGAACCGGGGGCAACTTGCCTACAAGAGAAGCGCTCTGATCCTCTCACCAAGTCCGCTCTGAGCCTACAAGACGATAGAACAATTCACTCCACTCAGACTCCTCATCAATGAAGTTTTCAACACCATCAAGAACTAACCCTGGGTCAGACATCCAAGACCCTCCAGTATGATCTCTCACTTCTCAGAATAGAAGAATATTGCTCCTACCACGAAAGTAAGGGGCATATGACTATCTATTGTCAGAACCTCTGAAAATAACTGGAAGAGCTCATTCGCCAGGGCTTCCTCAAGGAATATATCCTCACACTCGAAGCAACCTCCTGATCTGGACAACCGAGCACTCCGCCTCCTACCCAACCACAATACACGATCACCTAATGCAAATTAATTGAGTGATCTGATCCTAACTCTCTAAACAAGACAGTACACCTATCCATGATCTCTCTTGTACTTTGATTTTCATGTATATTATTTCATTATTAAATGAAATTATATTTTGCTTCTAACCATTTCAACGGACTATGTTGCTGGGACTTTCCTCACTCAAGAGTACTAGCGAAGTTCGCCGCTCTGCTGATAGGTCTTACCCCCACTCGAAGAAGGCTGCGAACCCAGCTTCGCTGATGGGTTCTACCCTCACTCGGAGTCCAATGCTTGTACGCTCCATTGTGGGTTCTACCCCCGCTTGGGGATGACAAAGTAAGCAACCGCCTATGGGCCCCCTCTCGACTAGCCTAAGGGAGTCGAAACCCTCTGCTGTGGGTCCTACGCTCGCTCGGAGTCCCTACTCTACTACAGGAATTTTTCCCTCTCAGAGCTCATTTAATGTTCCGCTGATGGGTCACACTCGCACTCGGAACACAAACACTAGCCTATGTGCTCCTTCATCTGACCCAATGAGCTCTCATCTGACCCACAAGCAGATGAACCCTTGACAGTTTTTCTCTTCCAGGTGCAAGCTGAACCGTCACTCAGTTGTGGGTCCTACCCTCGTTCGAAGTCGATGCATCCAATCTGTCGATAGGTCGCACCCCACTTTAGGTCCTTACCAAGTTCACAGATTCGTTAATGGGTCACACCCTACTTGGAAACAACCGTGAACCCAACTCCGCTGCTGGGATTCCCCGCCGGAGGTCCAAATTATCACTTTGTTGTGGGGCTTACCGCCGCTCATAGTAGATATCGTTAATGGGATTACCCCCACTCGAAAATAACACTGCAGGCTCACTAAAACATTATGAAACCAATTGTACCTACATGAGATGCAAATCAAGCATTCCGGAAAGTCTATAACTGCATGAGACATATGGTATATACATAGGGTTTTATTATTTGGATTATCCCCTAGACGTACTACTTTCGTGTGATTAGAAGCTGAGTATACGTAGTTTTGTTAACCCAATTTATTAAATTTATATTAGCTTTTCATTATTTTTTATCATGTTTCATCTAACATTTAATATAAAATGTTCCATTGCATACTCGTGTGCTCACCTTCCATTCTCTCCTGAAAATCTGCACCTCATGCTGATGGAATTTCCCCTATTCGAAGACAGTAATGCAGACTCCAGTCTACTTGCTCCCTCTCGGTTAGCCTACGGGCAGTCAAAACCCTCTGTTGTGGGATTCTACTCTTTTGCAAGGATTTTTCCCTCTTAGAGTCACAACTCCGTTGAGGGGATATCCCCCATCTGGAAGAACCGTGAATCCAACTCCGCTGTTGGAATTTTTAACTCGAAAGTCAAAACTTTACAGGTACCGCTGATGGAACTACCCCTACTCGAAAATAACACCACAAGCTTATCAAATCACTCTCAGGACAAACCAACCATACCGGCTGATAGAGGGCATGATCATATCGAGTCCAAAAACGTCGACGGTAAAACAAGCAAGACAAGATCTAAAAAATCATTTTCATTCCAAAGAAATATACACATATTTTATTGCAAAATCTTTTCATTTCGAATACATCCCATCGAATTTTTTTGATTACGTTTAACAAGAATAATACAAAGTTTCATTACACTTGTGTCTACATTTTTTTTGAAAAGAAATATAGATGATCCCGATTTGATCTCTTCATCCTGCTGCTATGTCCAGCCACACCTTCGAACTCAGAGAATACGTCCTCTGAAAAACGCTCACCAAAAAGCACGACCTTATTGCTCATACCACTGTCCAGAGATCCTAGAATTAGAAAATAAGCTACAAGGAGGTTTCTTCACAAAAATAAAGTTCTTCCAGTGAAATGTCTTCTCCTCTCCACCTGAAACATGCCTCCAAGGCAACCAAATCGGTACCGCCGTCCTCTGTGTGTCTCAAAGAGAATGACGAGGACCCCAAGATGCCCTCTAAAACCATGACAATGCGCTGAGCTCCAGACAGGCTTCGACGAGATACACAAAACAGTAACAATGTCACACCATGTCCCAATGTTCTGAAGGGGAGGTCGCAGCTCTGGAAGAGAGAGTGATTCATTGGCGGAGCTCCGATGAAAACACTTTATTTTCTCTTCTTATTACTCATCGCAAGGAAGAAATCTCCAAGCGCGAGGCAGTGATGTCCGACCAAGATGGAACCTCTAAGATACGCAAGAAGGTGATGATATCACATCCTCTCCGAGGTATTCTGAGAGAGATCTGAGCCTCACCGTGAGAAGCAATTCACCAGCATACCCAGCTGATGAGCTCTCTTTTTCTTCCTCGTACACCCATCAGGAAAGAGGCTCCGACCCCAAGATCCAACCTTGCCCCCCCAAAAAATCGAGCAACATGGAATCAGATCACCCGATCCAGTAGAGCCAAGAACCCTTCCTATCACCCCTGACGGTGACACCCTATCAGGACGACTGATGTGTCGTAACAAGCTCATCATGACGACTAATGTCGGGCACCAATTAGACTCCCACTTGACGAGAGCCTGGCCACCATTACTTTTACCGCATCTTCTTCCTCTCCCTTTCCTTCCTCTATCTGATGAAGAGGAGAGAAGAAAACATGGCGGCCCAGCAAAGAAGAGGAATCTTGAAGTAAGGGTTCCTTAGAGAAGATAGAAGTGATATCCATCTAAGAGTTCCACTCTATTTATAGATGGGAGAAAAGGAGAGCCACTTCCAATTCAAATTTCTAATCCCCAAAAAATCAGTCCACATTCTGAGATTTTCAGTTAACCGAATAGCAGAAGATTAACTGTCGCCGCCAAAACACGAAACCCTGTCTCTCAATCATTATGAATCCTGGATTCGAAGAGACGTAGGATCCGACCCTTGGGAGATCTAACCAACCAATGCGACAGCTGACATCCAGCTGTACAACCTGCAAGCAAATTCAAAAGATCCGCATTTATGATCTAGATCCTCTTATGCCCACGAACATCAAGATGAACTTAAGGCATTGAAAGGTCTCCTACTAACTCTGCTCTTCCGACTTCCCTTCCACAGGCTCCGACAAGCGAAAGAACAAGGGACATATGTGGTGGTCAAATTCTGACCCCGTCCAAGATGGCGACACGTGTCCCTCACTTTCCAACTCTCCGAGAAACATCAGAGCTCCCTTCCGACTCCATGCTATATCCGACCTCCTCAGATCTTCTCCGCTCCAAGGTTCTCTCCGTTCTAAAAACTTCAGCTCTGAACCAAGTAGCTCCAGTAACAGATCACCCTTGATCTCCGCCTATAGTTACACAGTCTTACCTTCGTCTATATTCATAACATGTAACACCCCTCGACGCGAGCAGTTATGGATAGTGGCGGATTTCTCTGCATGCAACCCAAACAAACCAGCAACTGTGATCATGGCCGTTACAAACGAATCAACATGTGCAAATTGTGCGGTTACGAGGATCTCGCTTGTACCCACCTACCTTCATGTCAGCAGCTCACTCAAGCATAAGTAGCCCTTCTCCTCCAACGAAGAAGGGGATTGGGATTCCAATCTGTACACATCCTCTAAACTCTTGTAATTTCTATGATCTGAGAATTATAGTGAAGCTCCTCTTCCCCGTGGTTTCCCCGGATTAAGGGTTTTCACGTAAATCCTTTGTGTCCCTCTCTTTTCTATGTTGTGTTTTATCTACGTGCACTTTCCCATTTCCATTCTCGTTTCTGGTGAGAATCGACCGTCCCAATCACTTGTGGTAAAAAAAATCACCACCACAGTTACCTACCTAGATATTAGGAAGTGTAACTAGATATTAGGAAGAGTAAACTTCATGTAGTTTAAATTGCTTGTCATATTTTTGAAATTGATGCCATTCAACCCAACCTTTATAGATACCTACTATATAAGGATGTCAAAGGTCAATATACCTTGGTGCCCTAAGTGGGCACCTCCTCTGTAACCTAGACCAGTCTTGGGAGCTATGCGGCTGTCGGCATTGAACTTCAATTTTCATGAATAATTTGATATATTCCTATATTTCATATACCATATTTCATATACCATAAGATTAGTAAATGAAATATATTTCCATGTAGAATGTTAGCCAACATATCTAGCAAACTTTTAACTGATCCTGTTTTAACTGTCCATTAAATATTCATGAAATACTGTCAGTAAGCTCAAACAATCTTAGTATGTATAACATGGAAGAGTAGGAGGTATGTGATTATTTGACCTCCGTTTTGCTGACTTCTTCCTTTCTCTATGATGAATGTTTTGTGCTTAGAACAGATCTTTTGAGCAAATTATGTAGACTTATGAGAGTAGGTGAGTAGGTGACTCAATTTATGAGAGTAGATTGTAGATGAAATATATCAATCGAATTAACTGTATAAACTTGTTCAAGATTTTAAAATCACTTTCTCCTAACAACCTTAGATTAGAAAACTAGAGAGGCCTTTTCAATGAATCATCAAAAATGATCTAGGAGTTTCTTTGGAGTTTGGGATAAATTCCAGGAAGTTCTAGACTTTTGATATCTTTTTTTGCTCTTTGTTCTATATTAATTTAATATAGAGTTTAAACATATTCTCTTTGCATACAAAAAAGAACTTTTTCACAAGCTTCCTATGTGCTTGGCAATCTCACTTAGTACTTAATATAACTGACTGTTACTGCTTAACTATGTGGAGAGTTCTCTTCCATTCCACTAAGAACTGGTCGATAGACTCTGCCTAACCTTACAATGATACATAGCCATGGGTTTTGTGCTTTGCATGTCCTCCCGACGGCTCTAATATCAGAGTTCCCTAAGCTGGAAGCAGAATCAGGGCAGTGCAGATGAAAGTGCTCATGAAATTATACTTACATATGCAGAAAAATTCATCAGAACTTCATGTATGCCTACGGCTAATTATCGAGGTGTCTTTTCCATGTTGCAGGTTCCAGTCGTTCCCTTGCAGAGACCTGATACCTCACAACCAGTTTGGAATCAGCTATCATGGATGAACGGCAGTCATGGACAATCAGACACACCCCCTCAAAAGGGGATCCCCACATTGATCACATGGAATTATGGAGGAAATGAAGTTGCTGTTGAAGGATCATGGGATAACTGGAAGTCAAGGTATTCTATCTTCAATAGAAAGAACCCCTCAAAGATGTATGATTTTTCCGGTTAAGAAGGGAAGACCATAAAATATGTGTGTATTTATAGGAGGGCATTGCATAGGTCAGGCAAAGATCATTCCATTCTGCTAGTGCTTCCATCTGGAGTCTACCACTGCAAATTCATCGTGGATGGAGAATTGAGACACGTTCCTGATCTTCCTTCCATTGTTGATGAGAACGGGCGGATTTCCAACATTCTTGATGTAAATGTGAGTTCATCTTATCATCATATGCCCCTTTATATCTTTCAACAAACATGTCAGGGACCTCATATAAGATTGTTATCTTGTTTTATTCTTGGGCATCTAACAACTCACTTTACATTATGATCCTAGATTTTGGTTTTGGCCCGACTTGACAAAATATTTCAGGTTAGTATTTGACTGTTTGAACCAAACCTAGAAATAAAATTCTGATAGCAAAAAAAAAATAAAATTCTGATAGCAAAAATAACAGGGAAGAAAAGGTAAAATCAGATATTATAAAAATACTAGGCGATCAGGGAGAGACGAATTATACAATTTACATCTATATGAAAGCATAAAATTCAAAACACGGCCACCAAGTCATGCCAATAATATCATATAATTATGTGGTGCTATTTCTGCAAGTGGAGCAAGTTGTGTGGAAATATTGCTTCATCTTAAGTGGAGTTCAGGTTGGTTGGATTGCTGGTAGGGTTGGCGTGAATGAGTGTAATTATCTGTTCTAACTTCTTGTCTAAAGATGTATAGAACAAACACCAAATTTGATAAGGACCTGAGTCATGAGGAGGTACCATGGGAGGATTCCTCCCATGGCGATCTAAGACTCCAATCCCCTCTCTTATGATCCAATCTTTGCATTATGACCTTCATGACCGAAATCACATATCGATGGAAAAATGATATGGTTGATACAGGGTTTGCCTGTGCATGTAGTGGTTACAAATAAACGGTAGTGTGCGTGATACATCCACAGACGAAAGGTATTTGAACTGCATGTTTCTAAATCTAGTTAAGTTTCATGCCTGTAGGTCGACATGATCGGTGCAGATCTCATCCACTAGAGGTGTAGCAGTTGAGAGTTAGATCACCCATACAGATATTATCACCATGCATCCCCTGTACTAGTGCTCATATGGGAGTTGGTTCCGCAAACTCCTATTGCCAGCAGATGATATGCTATCACCATGTGTGTGCTCGAACTAGTTTTTTGGTTTAGGTTCAGCTAACTCCACTAACCAATGCTTCAAGCATGCAAACTTTTTCAAGTCAACAGTTGTCGTTTTCCAATTGTTGATTCAGATTAAGAGTGCTGATGACGAGTTTAACATTGTCCGTTTGGAAATGATATTTCTAGTGGTTGCGAAATGAACAGTAATGTAATGTGAGTACTACATCCGTAGACAAAAAGATATTCGAATAGCATGTTTCTGATATAGTTAGGTTTCAGGCCATGGAGATTGACATGCTAGGTGCAGATTTCACCCATTTAGAGGTATGGCAATTGGGAGTTAGATCATCCAAGCAGATATTACCACCTTGAGTCTCCTGTACCATTACTACAAGCCCACTGATCAATGCTTTATACAGCAAATTTTTTTCAAGCTGACAATAGTGATTCCAGTGCTCGATTCAGACGAGAAGTGCTGATGATGGGTTTTAACATTGTCTATTTGGGCATGATATTTCTCTTTTTTGATCCAGGATGTTGTTCCTGAGAACACTGAAAGTGTCAAAGAATTCGAGCCTCCTCCTTCCCCATTCACCAGCTATGCTCACCCGTTCCCCGAGGAAGAGGAGTTTGCAAAGGAGCCACCGGCACTCCCACCGCAGATGCATCTCACCTCTCTTGGCCCGGAAAACTCTGACGGATCTGCTTCCGAGAAGCCTCAGCATGTCGTCCTCAACCACCTCTTCATCGAGAAAGGATGGGCTGCCCGGTCAGTGGTCGCCCTCGGCCTGACTCACAGATACCGGTCCAAGTATGTGACGGTAGTCCTCTACAAGCCTCTCACAAGGTAGAGATCAAGCATCCTGTCCACCCTCCCTTCAACGTGTACAGAATAATGTAGCTAACCTGGGAGGTTTTGAACATCTGCAACTGTGAAAAACTCTTCGCTTTTCAGTATGTGTTACAAAATTCACTAGTCCTTTAGCTTTTCTGTGTGGCATTGCATCAGATCCCTAAGGTGACTAATTTTGATGGGGAAGTTTGTTTAAATCGAAACTGCAAGATGCTTAAATGAAATCTGTGTTGTGAAATCTCTGCATGGGATCAAAGTGGCATATTATGGGAGTTGTTTGTTAGTTCCAGATTGAAGCAGTTGAAGCAAAAAATCCCGGCATTTTATTAATAAGAATTTAATGAAACATCTCAAAACAAAAAGGTACAAATTTACATAGAAATACTCATACACAATTTGCTCATTCCCGAAAGAAAACGAAAAAAGAATAAAAAAACGAAGTCATCGGAACACCCTCAGCTCAGTGGCGGCTTCTTCTCTCCACCGCAAGTGTGTCCTCAGCTGCTCGAACACGTCCAACCCTTGGCCAGATCATCAATTATTAACCTGCAATACTGAATTTGTTATCAACTATCAACTTGTATTTTCCAAATTTGAACTTTGCATTCACTTCTGAAATCCAAACTCTAATTGTTATAATGATTCCAGCCCTTGTTGACCTTTCTGTTTTCTTTCAACAAAAAGATCTCTCATGAACCAATCCCTCACTTCATCAATCTCGGTGACCACCATAGATAAAATTGAATAAGTAAATGAAGAAAAACAAATTATTTTTATAATTAAACTTAAGAGAATAATGTATATACCCAACCCCTGAGTACTCTATTTAAGCGGCTGCATATAATTCCACATAAAAAAATATGGATACACTTGGAGCTAAAATTCTTCACAACATCAACAATAAATTATGAAGAAAATGTAACATGAATTTTTTTTCTCTCTAAAAGAAAGAAAATAGCATGCAAAAGGAGAGAGAACAATACTAGCCTAAGACTAATTTAGATACCAAGTGAAATTTCGGAACAAGAACTCAGAATTATGTAGCTATTCGCTAACACCTAAAAACACTACTTTTATATTTTATTGAGTTCTTATTAATAAAATGTCAAGAGATTTTGTCTCACGGTCTAATCTTTAAAAAAAAGAAAACTAATACCTAGCACGTGGTTCATAACTTCAACTTCATCAGGTCTGCGGTAGAGGTACGGATATTGGCGCACACAGAATTGATTGAGGCACAAATCAGATTAGTGCACATTATAAATTGATTATGTCGCACACCTCTTATGACTTAAATACTCAGCAACACTCCACAACTCTTCATGTCAACTAGACTCGTAGTGGACTTCCCAAGCGTGGATTGTTGATTGATACACTCTTGAAAAAGAGCTTCAGCAACATTGAGCACCGAAAGATTTTGAGTACTCCATGTCTGTATTCGGTAAGAAAAAACGTATGTCCGTATTCGGTAAAATCGGATACAAATACTAATCAGATATTAGAAAAACAAGTATGATTGTAGATAGTTAGATGCATATCACTATCTCATCATTTATCTTAAGTAAAATTAAAAACAAGTTACTTCCAACTTCACTGATCCTAACATCGGAAAAGAATTACCTAAGTTACCTTACAAAATAAAATACTATCAAAACATACACAAATAAGATGTATAATGAGCTAATTATGCGTTCTTTCTCATGGGCAAATAAACTTTAATCAGCTAAAGAGAGTCGATATAAGTTGTGTTATAGATATAGATCGGATATCTGCATTTATCATATTTGCATCCGCTTTTTAATCACAAATACGCATGCGGCTATCGATCAGTAATTATATCTGCAATCAACGCGGATATGGATTCAGATCAAAACTGACATATCTGTACCCATTTGCGCTATCATTACTGTATCTCTATCCCTAATATCGTTTCTGTCGAGAGAGACTTTAGACCGTTAAATTATCATAATAAATTTTCACTGATTTGGCGTATTGAGAAAATCAACTTATGATTGGATTGTTATATATTTTGTGGGCTCGTCTAAAAACTAATTAATCCTCAATGATTGTGAGCTGTCATTTTCGTGGGGCCATGAGTCAGCTGTGGCCCCCACAAACAGGCCATTTCCGTGAGCAATATCAACGCGCGGTTCTGTGGGCGGCTGCTGACGTGGCAAGTTGGCCCCTCCGTCGACTCTGACGCGTCCGCTCCGCGTCCGAACCGCGTCGAGCGATGACGAAATTACGACTCTATCCCTGAAAAAGAAACAACATGAGAATCCCCCAACATAAAATGAAATAATAATCGAAAAAGGTAGCACCAGTGAGGAATCCCGACATCTTAAAGTGACCGCGAATAATGAGACCACCGGCCACTCTTTTTTTCCTTTAGAGATATTTTATTCACCCGTAGCTGCATGCACCCACAGCTCTCCACAGACACGTGGACACACGTTGCAGTCAGCGATATGTCCGATATGTGGGTGTTTTCTCGGGTGATGATTAAGGTGCACTAATTAATTTCATTGTTTTGCGCTCTTTTCTACTTTATTCTCTTGTTGAAATTACTCTGCTCTCTTCGTTTTGGTGGCTAGCAACGTGCTGCCATTTCCTTAATTTGGAAAGACATGGGGAACGAATATAGCTACCCCAGAAATGAGAAAAGATCCCCCAAGATATTCAAAGTGTGCCATTATTTTATTTTATTTTTGCTCATTTCATCTTTGATGAAAAATCGAAAATGTCTCTTTCTTCTTCCTCTTTCCTCCGTCTAACTCCTCCTCTTCCTCTGGCAACCCCGCTTCCCTTCCGCCTCCTCGGTGTCCCCCCTCCCCCGCCTCCCCTGCCCGCCCCTCCTCTCCCTCCCCCTCCCTCCCCCTCCCCTCGCTCTCCCTCCTCCCCATCCCTCCTCCCCACCCCCACCCCCACTCTCCCGGTCTCTCCCCCACCTTCCCCCCTCTCCTCCTCCCCCTTCCCTCCTCGCCCTTGCCCTGCCCCTATGTTCGGCCAGATCCAGCCGAACAGATGGGCGGGATGAGTTGGGCGAGCGGGCAAGAAGGAGGGGGAGAGAGAGAGTCCGGGGGGCTGGGAAGGAGGAGGGAAGGCCGGAAGAGGGGGAGAAGGAGGGGGGCGGGGGCAGGGGAGGAGGGGCGGGGGTTCGCAGGCGATGGGGGAGGCCGGGGGAGCAGGCAGAGGGGTAGGGGTTCGCCGGCGGGGGGGAGAAGAAGAGGACTTTTTGACCTTTTTTTTTTTTTTTAAGGAGGGGTTTTTATCAAAATTGGGGGTGTCCAAATCCATGAGGTCTTTAATATTGCTGAGGGTGGCAATATCCGTTCTCAAAGACATGCCACACAAGGCATAAATTACGAATATGCTTCTACATAATAGAAACTGGTATACAATTTAAAAAACGTTACCTCCTAGGCTCCTATTTTCCTCTCCAAAAATTTTCTGTGACAAGAGGAAATAGCACTGGCATAATTTTATTGGGTGTATTAGATTCTCAAGCAATACAAGTTCTTGAAGCATATAATATATATATATATATATATATATATATATATATATATATATATATATATATATATATATAATATATATATAAGAGAGAGAGAGAGAGAGAGAGAGAGAAATGTAAATTAGCTGAATCGTATTTTTCGAGTGAATTTTCAAGATCCGACCGCACATTATCATCTTCATATTCTAAGATATACATATATAAAAAATCAAGTGATTTGAAGTTCGTTTACTTATTGATCTAATCGTTCCATTTTGTTCTATTGTTAAAAAACCGTTAATGTTTGAACCTAAAGAAAATGGAGTAAACAAACTTCAAATCACTTGATTTTTTATATGTATATATCTTAGAATATGAAGATGATAATGTGCGGTCGGATCTTGAAAATTCACTCGGAAAATTGATTTTTAAGTGCGACATAGGAGGGAGTTGCCTCCTGTGTCAGCTGATTTACATTTCTCTCTCACATATATATATATATATATATATATATATATATATATATATATATATATATATATATATATATATATATATATATAGGGGTTACTGTACCTCAGCCGGCAGGCTGAGAGAGTTTCTCAGCCGGCGGGACGTGGCTGAATATATGCCACATATCGGCCGCAGAGTGTAGGCGCCAAAAAAATCAAAAAAGATCCCGCCTAAACAATCGTGAAACAAATTGACAAAAATACCTCTTTTTAATTCTAAACTGGAATAACTTTCAATTTTATATGACAACTGCGACACAGTCGCAGTCACTAGTCACTATAACGTCTGCGACCCTAGTCGCATTCTATCGTACAACAATGCGACCTCCTTCAGTACTGCGACCAAAGTCGCAATCTTCTTTCGCATGCCTTATGTATTAAATGAAAGTAATTAATATTCTTTCTACCATGATACAACAACAGTCTAGAAAAAAGGAAAGATGTGCACCATACGTAATCTAAAGATATAGGTAAACAATTCTATAAAAAGTTAATTTCTACTTCAAGCATTAAAACTCTGGCAAAAAGAAACTCTTCAGATTTTCCCGCAATAAATTTTCAATTAAATATTTAATTTTTTTTACCACTTCCTATCATACTCAACCCTCACCTGTAACAATTATTATTACTATTCATGTTCTTCCACAATATTGACCTTTATATAATGCTTGTAACTAATATATTATCTCATACCTGAAAACTATATTTTTGCTCTTCCTTTTCAATTTGATTTCAAAAAACTTCCACAAAACAATTCATTCTTGAATTATGTCTTCCCCATCTTCTTCCTCTGAACACTTAGATTTCAATTTCAATCGTCCCCCACCGGTCCTTTTTCTTCAGGATATTCTAGTGAATCTGATACCAGTCTGGACTTCACTCCTTTTGACTATATCACTACATCAAATAATGTATTAACCGATCCTCCTATTCATGAGGATAATGAAGATTTCATGTGGGTTAGTGAGGAAGACATTATTCCTCTGCCACTTGACGGAGACATGCTTGATGAAAGCATGTCCTCTGATGCTGTAGCCTTGCTTTCTGGCAACGGGTCAGACGAAGAACTTGATAGAGACGATCCATTCTGGGAGTTTATCGGTGAAACAAAAAACCTCAAAAACAGGAAGATGATGAGGAAATAAGTGATGAACAGGAAGAGCAGAAGAATGAAGACGACGAATCTGCTTATGATGGTGATAATGACGAGGATTAGGATTTTATTTTGTCTTCTTTTAAAAGCTTTTAATTCTGTTTTTTTGTAAGGTCTCTTTCTCACTAGATTAACTTATAAGCTCTTTTAATTACATATGAAACTGCGACTGCTGTTCTTAAACACTGCGAGCATAGTCGCAGTGCTAGGTCTCTTTCTCACTAGATTAACTTATAAGCTCTTTTAATTACATATCAAACTGCGACTGTTGTTCTTAAACACTGCGACCATAGTCGCAGTGCTAGGTCTCTTTCTTACTAGATTAACTTATAAACTCTTTTAATTACATATCAAACTGCGATTGCTGTTCTTAAACACTGCGACCATAGTCGCAGTGCTACTACACATGCAATAAGTAAAAATAATTCATACTTTATAAGCAAAACATATAAAAACATACATAAACTGCGACTATAGAATCAGTACTTATTCACCGTTATTACATTTAACTTAGCAAAAAAAATTCATCAAGAAAAAAATGCAGTAGAGTGTACTGTGACCATAGTCGCAATCCAGAATCGCATACTATATGTAAAAACCAATTTAATAGTTCATAGGAGGATCAGACAACAGTCAGAAATTAAGAACAAAATATATAAAATAAATACGTAAACTGTGATTATACTATCGCTCTCGTTAAGTACTGCGACCATAGTCGCGATAATGCAACCATAGTCGCAGTCCAGGATCGCATACTATATGTAAAAAATATTTTAATAGTTCATAGGAGGAACAGACAACAGTCAGAAATGAAGAAAAAAATATATAAAATATAAAAATATAATAAACTATACATATCAGCTGTCTTTCACCGACATAGTAGCTTTTCATAAGGGGTATCTAGTAATTTAACTTCTTCCTATAAGCGGGCCGCAAGTTAGTGGCGCTTCAATCTTGAGCCACGTCACCGCAGGCTGACAGAGTTCTCTCAGCTGCAGGCTGATATACATTTTCTCATATATATATATATATATATATATATATATATATATATATATATATATATATATATATATATATATATATATATATATATTCTTGTTTATCATGCTTATACAACAATATTTGATTGTTTTTTTTTTAAATCATCAATTAAGATTGTTTTTTTAAAACTTATATTATTGTTTATAAGATCTAGACCTTATTTAAGAACTCTCTTTAATGACGCTTTGAGCTCATGACAGAAATAATCAATAATATTCATTCAGACTTGTTATTTCATGCTAGAATACTTTAAATTATCAGAGAAAAATTTTAAACAAAATCAACGGATAGAAATTTTTTTTATGAGACCTTTACAAATTTTGCCTATTTATTTATCCGTACATCTGGCCGTCTGTCTTCAAGAGCAACACCTCTCCCACAAAGGGTGTGTTTGGTAAGTTGCAAAACGTTTGCAAAATGCAAAAAGTTTTGCAACTTTACATTTAAAGTTGTTTGGTTTCGTTTGCAAAATGCAAAATGCAAAACACTTTTGCAACTCTTCTTTTCCCACTTGCAGTTGCTACAGTTAAATTTGTGGTCATGTAAATCTCACTTTTACACTCATATTTTCTCACTTGCAGTTGCTACAATTAATTTTGTGGTCATGTAACTGTCACTTGTAGTATACTTACAGTTCAAAACAGTTACTTGATAATCAATATATAATTAAATATTATTAAATATTTAATATTTTAATAGTGTTCAATTTTTATTTAATTATTTAATTATTTTATATTTTTAATCTTTAACTTTTTTATTGTTTTAATATTTAATATTTTACTAATTTAATTTAATATTTTAATTTAATATTTTATTATTTTATTAATACTTATTCCATTTTTTATTATTTTATTTAGAGTTAATATTTTATTAATATAACAGTATATACTTTAATATAAAATTACTATATATTTAATTATTTATTTTTAATATAAAAAATTACTTTATTAATATCATAATATATTTTATTATTATATTAATATTTTATTATGTTAATAATGTAATAATAATTCAGTATAATAATACTATAATGATAATTTATTATTAAATTATAATTACATTTTACTTTATTAATTTTATATTTCTATAATATTACAATAATATTATAATAAAATTTATATTATAATAATTTTCAAGTATTTTTAATATTATAATATTATAACTATATTTTATTATTGTTGTAACATTTTTTAATATTTATATTTTATAAGTATTCTTAAAATTTTATTAATGTTCTTTAGATTTTTTTTAAATTTTATATTATTTATTTAGTTAATATTTTAGTAATATTTTACTATTTATACTAATATTTTATTAATATTATTGTTATAAATAAAATATTAAGATTATTAATTTTTATCTCAATTTATTAATACAATTTAATTTGCAATAGTAGATTTAATTTAATAGTATTTATAATATTTAAATCACTGCTACAGTTAATTTTGTGGTCAACTTTTCCACTTACACTTTTACATTACCAACCAAACACCGTAAACACAATATACTTTACCATTTACACTTTCACTTTATCAACCAAACACCGTAAAATACAATATACTTTTCCATTTACACTTCACTTTATCAACCAAACACCGTAAAACACAATATATTTTCTCTGCTATAGTTCACTTTTTTCATTCTCATTTTACGACTTACGACTTGCGACGTTTTACAACGAAACGGACAGGCCCAAAGTGTCCCTTGGAGTAATAATTAGTTCAAAATTGGAAGGGTATTTCGGGCAATGCTGTTACCCGCATTTGAGAGTGCCTTCATGTCCGGGTCGCAGAAGCTCGAGGGATCAGATGCCCGGCTCTGAGCGTATAAATCGCGTCTCAATTCCCGAGAGAGGAGAGAGCAGAGCAAGAAACGGTCGCTTCTTCCACTTTCTCTCTCCTCCCTCTTAAATCGATCCCCATCTCCTTTCTCTCTCTAGAACTAGAAAATCTTCTCTCTCTCCAGAAACCACCTCTCTGTCTCTCCCCCCATGGCCGATCAGCTCACCGACGACCAGATCTCCGAGTTCAAGGAGGCCTTCAGCCTCTTCGACAAGGACGGAGATGGTAAGATCCCGCGACCTCCGATCTGATCTCTGATCTCTTAATCTTTTCTTGATGGATCCGTTCTCGGATCCGCTGGTTTGTGTTGGATTTAGCTTTGATCTAGGGTTTCTGTGTGTTTCTTGATTCGGATCTCGTGGCTTATGATCGTGTTGGGAATTAGGGTGTTAGGGTTTGGACCGTGTGGCGTTTGTTTTGTAGGATTGGTTTGATTCGTGGAGTTGTTTTCATTTGGATCTTGCTTGTGACCTTGCTATTTTGTATTGAATCGATCTTACTTTTGGATTTATTAGATCTGAAGACATGCAGTTAGTTGTGGAACTAAATTGGAAATCTCGTAAAATATTCATGCTTTTAGACTATTAACTTTGTCGTTTGCATTTATTTTTAGTTGTTTTTTTAACTTTCTTGCATGCTTTAATTGTAACATGCATCACATTCATTTTCCATGAACTCACTGCATTTTTAGCATGCGTACATTGGGGCCTTAGGAAGGCATGAGTTGGGACCTTTGGATTTGTCATTGCTGAATATTAAATTGACTCGAGAACATTGTACGAACATAAAACCAAGTGTATTCACCTTAAGGATTCCTCAAGTATTATGGATCATGACAAATGTACTCCTTTTTATTGAGCAAGGATATCACAAGGGACAACTGCGTATATGGGTTGTTCTTGATTGTTAGCGGTGCTTTAAATATCGGATATTGGCGATATATCGGTCAACGAAATTATATACCAGATACCGGATACCAGGTGATATATCGCGATATGATACTAAATATCAGACGTTAAATCAGACATCCATACATGGTGAAGAATATGCATGTGATACCTATATAAATTATATGAAACTTCTTAACAAGTTTAGGGTCATAGACTCATAAGAGATACTCACTTTTGTAAAAGCTCATCAAATACGTTTGTAGAAGCTCCTCAAATGTGACACGTGGCGATATATTGGATATTATAATCTCGAATATCGGCCCGATATATCAGCCACATGGTGATATATTGACCCATATCGGTCCAAAACGATATCCAGTAAAATTTTACACTATCGTATCATTTTGAATAAAATACCGGTATCTCGGCCGATATATCGGTATATTGGACGATATTTAAAACAGTGGTTGTTTGTTTTGGGACTGCATGGATATAATGGCTTATGTGCGATGTAGACTAACGGAACTGCTTGCATATCAGTTGGGGCCTTTAGATTTTCATTCCTGCAATATCACAAGAACCTTGTATGGAATAAAGATCATGACTAATGTGCTCCTTTTACCGAGCAAGGATATGACGAGGGTTAACTATGTGTTTGTCGGGTTATTCTTTATTGTCCATTTTGTCCATGTTGTTGTCCTTGATTGTCTGTTTTGGAATTGCATGGAGACGAAAGGCTTACTTGAGATGTTGGTTGGTGGAATCACGCTGCCACACATCAGATAGCGAGATCTGCAGATTGATTTATAATTCCTACTATCCCTTTTTTTACTCATGTGCCTTCTTGTGATAACTGATAAATGACCTATTTTGACCACGTCATTGGTATCAATAATGGAAAATGGAATTAGGAGCTGAAGCCAATTGTGTACAAAGAGTCCCCGTCGGTGTCCTAGTGGCATGTCATTGAGTTTGCTCCTCAAGTGACTTGGGTTCGAGGCTCGCGGTCGATATTTAGCACCTGAGAGCTAAAATGGCTCTGCCTTAACCTGTTCTGCTTATAGAAACTTCCGCTGGACGTGGGGTGCGCGGGACACGCAGGATTAGTCGGGGGCTACACTCGTTGTCCGCGTTGTGGGCCCCAGATAGCCTGGCGGATTTCAAAAAAAAATTGTGTACAAGAGATTATATTCTTTGTTTCATCTAGCTAATGTAGGACTTTAGTAATGGCTCTTTGTTCTGGTTCTTGTATAACCTAGTGGTTTGAGCTATGTAGCACGGATACTCCTCTCGTGAAGTTGTGTTAAGTTTGATACGTATCGGACATGCGTGTCAGACACATGTATCCTATGTATTTTGTAGAATTTGTCAGAGTGTCACCATGTCGTGGCCACGTTAGCATGGCCGTGTTCGTGCAACATAGAGTTGACTATGGTAAAAAATAAATAAATTAAAAGAACAGTTAAATGTTTACAGAGTAATCAAGGTTTTAGCTAAGTTCTGATATGCATGGAGAAAATCAAACATAAAATGGTTTGAAGTTGCAACATAATGGATGTTCTTGGACTTGAGGATTTTGAGCATCATGTTGGCCTTGGCACATCACTCTAGAGTCTAGTTCAGCATTAATTAGTTGTAGTTTTGTAGATTTGGCGTGTCATACGTCGACTTACAGAAGGCATTAAGGTTTCTTTTGTTCTTGAGTGTCCAAAAGAACGTAGTGTTGCTGCAAAGTCCTCATTTCTGCACTGGATATGAATAAAACTTGGTTCTTCATACATGTGATTCAACCATTTATTCAAATATTATCTGTTCGTGGCAATGGGAGGATGGCAATGGGAGGAAACATCATGTAAGTAGATCGAGGAATGGTTTGAAAATAATGAGAAAGGAAAATCAATCTATAAATTTATCCTTGTTGATTGATAGAATTTGAAATTGGGATGGTTTATTTTTAACTTTGACATTGCACCTGGACATTGATTTCTTATTGGGATGCCATTAACTTAGCGACGTCAAGTTTCTGTTTTGGTAACTATATATTTGCAATTAATAGGGTGTTCCAGAAACTGGTTGAGGTTTGGAGTATGTTAAGTTATATTAGTATTAATACAGATCTGTGTATGGAATTGAGGAAGAAGTTGAGTAGCATGTTCGGAAGATTACAATACAACTATTTTATTAGAAAGGATTAACTTCTTAATGGCTTTTGTGCTGATGTTGAAGGGATCAAGATCCCACTTGAGAAAGAGTATATACTGAGGTAACTAGAGTGCTTTTGTAGAAGGAAGCCTACTAGCAACATCAAGGTTAGAACCTACAGACTCTATCAAGGTTAAAAAAGCTCTCAGGACCATGTTACTAAATGCATACTTTGTATTGCATGAACCATTTGGAGCTTTCAGGGACCATGTTGGCATGCCCTGATCCTGCACATCATGCAAGTTTGGCAGTTTTCTTTCCAATTCTCTGTAGGTTCTATTTTTTGTTTGGTTCAGGTTAAATTTAGCAATTCTATCATATCCATTAGGGTGGTGTGTCTCAAGCTTTCCTCTCTTGTTTGTTTCTTTAGGCATTTTTTTAACAATGGCAAAGCATGAAGCTACTTAGTTTCCATAACGGGGAGAAGCCAAAAAGGAGCTAATTTTTCATGTGTCATTCTTCAGTTTTATTTTTTTTGAATGAGCATATTAGGTTTCCATAATGGGGAGAAGCCAAAAAGGAGCTAATTTTTCATGTGTCATTCTTCATTTTTATTTATTTTTTAATGAGCATATTAGGTCAATGTATCTTGTAGTTTGTGTGCATGATTAGTTACACCACCGGCACAATCGTCTGAAATACGTGTACACACCCATTCATTGTTAGGACTACTATTGATGATGTTCTCTTCTTATCCGCTATAACTAGCTGTTGAGAAAATAGTGTAGAATGTTAACCAAGTTCGTGTAGAAATTATGAATCTTGAGTCCTCCCTCTTGCTAGTGTAGAAAGCTACATACCATTGGAGCATGCATATTATCATTTATATTTAACATAGTATGCATATTGCATGTTTGAGACTCATGCGATATGTTTCTGCATCTTGTTTGCCCTGTGCATTTGGCCCATATTTGCTGTATGTTTAGCCGTATTTGCTGGTGCAATTGTACTTGACACACGAGTAGTTAGAATGTCGTAATTTGTTTCTTTCTTTTCTTTAATCCATTTTCAAGGGTGCGATAGATTTTTAGTAAAACAGAATTTAGTGCCACTGAACTTGTTTACTTCATATTAACCAATGTTATTCTGTGCTACAAAAATGGAAGATGGGAATACATATTGACCTATACCCCATCGCATCTGTTTTAATAAATGGAAGTCATGCAGTGTTTCCTTTATGGGAAAAGAAAACCATTAATTGAAGTATTTTTTCGCTCTTGTATAATCCAAACAGGTTGCATCACAACCAAGGAGCTGGGAACTGTTATGCGATCACTCGGCCAGAATCCCACAGAGGCTGAACTGCAAGACATGATCAACGAAGTAGATGCTGATGGCAATGGCACAATCGACTTCCCAGAGTTTCTCAACCTGATGGCCCGTAAGATGAAAGACACCGACTCTGAGGAGGAGCTTAAGGAAGCATTCCGGGTGTTTGACAAGGATCAGAATGGCTTCATCTCAGCTGCTGAGCTCCGCCACGTAATGACCAACCTCGGTGAGAAGCTGACTGATGAGGAGGTGGATGAGATGATCCGTGAAGCTGATGTTGATGGCGATGGCCAGATTAACTACGAGGAATTCGTCAAAGTCATGATGGCCAAGTGAGGAATTTAATCGATCCCTCTCATAAATCTGGTCCTTATTTTATTGAAAAAGAAAGCCAGGAAAAAAAATATCCAAGGGCAGATAAGTAGTAGTATTTATGGTTTCTTAAATTTCCTGTGTTTGTAGGTAGCTTTATTTGGTTAGCTAGCTGTGGGGAAAACGAGAACACAAACGATGATAATTGTGTGTTTTGTGACTTTTGGTTGTTTGTGTGCTTCTATTGATGGTTGTGTATTTGCGCTTCCTGCTGCTGATCTTATTTTCACAGTTTGGGCGGGCAGAAGGGCTTGGATTTTTCACTTCTTGTGTAGTGGGTTTATTGCTTTCGTGTCTTCTTTCGTTCGCTTAAAACTATTTTGGAGCAATGGTGGGGGCTGTATGTTTGGTTGTTTGAATTCTCATTTTTACAGTAATCATATTATTTTTTCCAACTTAGTATTATTCTTTTGTTCGGTGCTCTGTTTAATATCTTGATTTTTGTTTGTGTAATATTATGTTGTGGTTGACATTGTTTGGTTGATCAGGAGGCCCTTGTTATGTCTAGCCACTATGGTCTATTGGTGTCAGTGTTGGTCACAGTCAATGGTTTTTAGTATAAATATCATCGGGGATTGGTCCTAGTATTTGGTAATATCGAGTTATCTCAAAACTTGAAATTCTGAAATGTGAAATCATGAGGTTTATAATTTCAAGGGATTGTTAGTTATCTTGGTGCGGCCGGAGACCTACAGGTGTGGATTATGTGGTTCATATGTGGGTATACATGCAGAGTGACGAGACCAAATAATCAATCTGTAGTTTTTTCTGCAAAGCAGAGTCGAATTTTTGAACTCTTGGACGTGATGTTTGTTTAAGGTGGTGGTTGAGAGAATCTGGGAGCTGCAGGAGGGTCACACTTTCGAAGGTGGAGCTTGTTGAGCTCGAAGCTTTGAAACCACGATTGTGAACCAAGTCTAAAATGATGAAGGGGAGACGAAATTTAGACACAAAGTGGGTTACAAATGATGTCTTCAGATGATGCTGAGTTCTAAAAGAAGATGTAAAATCAATACTTAACAGAGGCATAAAATCAAGTACTCAAAACAAGGCATGATGCATGGGTTTGTTGAGTTGATTAGCATTTGAACGGAGCTTCAAACTAAGCAAGCATCTCCCCCCTCCTTTTCTAAGCATTGCGAGTGGACTGACGGATTCTTGTAATTATGTTTGCAGAAGACAGCAGAAGTCGACGGTAGAGAGGAGTGACGGCGGTCCTCGCAAGAGAGGCAATCGTCACCGCAGCCGCTCGCCTCGCTGTGCCATCCTCTGAGTCTAAGAAGAAGAAGAAGAAGCACAATAAAGGCATCCATCCCCGGACTGGAGGAGAAGAAGCATGCCGCCACGTATATTTTGGCGTGTGAAAATATATATGTACAAGTATGGTATGTAATAAATCCCTTGGGAACCATCCAAGACTGTATAACCTTACTGCAAGCTGAAGTCTAACAACATGATTACACATTAGACAAACATGCACAGACTCTGCTATGATTCTATGTGAAATGAGCCTAGCAAAGTTCGCATGAGTAAGAGGAGAGAGCGTGGGTTCAAACGAGATCTATCTAAGTTCCTCTATCAATCCACTAGAGCGAGCATCACTGACTTGAGCGTTGGAGGTATTCAGGGAGCAAATCGTCATCCATTTCAGGCACAAGATGGTATGTCAGCTCAATCTCATCTTATGCGATCGTAGGATACACATGAAATTGTTAAAACAAAGAAGTACTTCTAAAGATACTAGTTTTATGCGATCATAGGATATGCGCGAAGCTGAAAGGAAAATTCATGGAGTGACTACAAGGATAGAATTGCAGAACTAAAGAGAAGGAAAGAAATTTTCCTTTCCTTCTCTCACATATATAAGCTACTTCCTAAATACAAAAGCTTACATTCTGTGATTTCTGAAATACATCACAAAAGAAAGATGAAAAAAACAAAATAAAAACAAGAAGCATGTTGCAAATGGAAAATGTCTGATACGATAAAATATCAAAAAATTTGAAATTTTTTGGAGTTGATAACTCCATAACACAACATTTACATCTTGCAGGAAAAAGGAACTGTGCATGTTGCCGGACTGTGCATCAGCAAGCAGTGTTATCTCCCAAGTCCTCAGATTTCCAAACAACATCCTTGAGCCCAGTTGAAAGGTTTTTGTAGAACTGCATGGATATAAAATTTTAAGAATTATTCAACTTTTCGACAGAAATGTAAACTAAGCTATTGTAGGATTGATATATTAAGATTAACCAACAAGACAGAAAAAGATTACCAAAAAGACTTTTTATTCTTACAGATTCAGAATTCTTTTGTATCAAAGAGTGGTTCCGATAATTTGAACATGGATGCTAATTCCTACACATTAGGTGGACATGCTAACTAATATTAGAATCTTATTTTTTGCGTACTTCCGAGAAAATAAAGCAAGTGTCCTACACAGAACCAAATTCTACAGGAATGTGTCCAACAGTTGCTTATAGGTTGTAACTTTGTGACTGTGGGTGATCGTAGTATCCCCTAATTGTCGAGCTACAAAAACATAAACTTTGTATCAGGATTTGTGAAACTCTTGGGAAACAATTACAGCAGTACAAGTCTTGTCCTACAGGATTTAGCCGCTAAGAGTGACAGCGGGGCCAGTTCAGTAGGGTACCGCCCTCGACCCAATTCTGAACCCAGCAAAGCTTCAAGGGTGTCCGAATCCAGTCTGAAGTATCTAGTTACATAAGAGATCGATAATTTTTTAACAGTTGCCCACCAAACATTGACCCTATAAATTTGTCAAATTTTCATAGCAGAGGAAACCACAGGCAACAGAGAGCCTTCCCATAGGACGGTACTTGGATATCAGAAAATAAGAAAATCTACCTTGCTGGTTATACACTCTAAGCTCTTGCATCAAAGGAAAACTTCAATATTCTCCTAAACTAATAAAGAGTCAGAAGAGGTAAGAAAATTGATAATAGAGTAGATCGTGAGTATCAGACACCTTTTCTCTATTTACATACTTTTCACATGTTCTTTGCTGGTATCTAAGGACTAATAAATATTAAGCTGTCAAACTAGACATATAACATACAGACATATGGTATAGGTCCGATTTGAAATGCAAAAAGCTTCTGCATATTGACCAAAATTTACCGGTCTTCAAGGAAACTGACTTACAACTTATACAGTTCTACAGTCAATTCAGAGGACCAGGAAACTTTTAAGCTTAAAAGGTTATCAATACTATCCCTAAAAAAAATTTGGTTGATCCAAATTGATGAACTACCTTGTGGAACTCCAGAGTGTCTCCTTAGCTTTCCGTACCTCTACCATATGAAGAGAAGGAGCCACTTGAAAAATCTGAAAAACCATGAAGCAGGTGTCAGCAACTAAAGAACAAATTAAAAACCGACTTTGTTTCTCAGCAATAAATGCAATGTAATTTTGGTGTGACCTCAGTAGCTATATTGAGATTTCCCTTTCTTCCTGCTTTCACATTTTCCAGCCTCATCTGAAATAAATTTAGGAAATGATATAATCATGAAAGTAAAAGTGAATACTGTTTCCTGAACAACTAAACGACAAAGAACGGTTCTGTGATGATCCACCTTATAATTTTTCTTCTGCACATCGAATCCAAGTGGCTTTGCTGCCTCTTCAATCTTATTAATAATTCTTTCGCTGGACATTTTGATGTGAATCTTGTTTCTCTCTTGAATTCCTACAGGAAGAATCAGAACCAAATAAGATATGTTACACCAACTTAATCCTATTCATGATGAATATCTGGATCATGCTTTAAATAAGACAGAAACAGAAATGTTGCACCTTGAGACCACTGGAACATAGAAAATACATGAATAAAAGATAGTTACAGCAGAGTTAAGCATGTGGGCATGTGTGTGTGACTGTGTTTTCTTGTAACAAGTTTAGCATGTATCAGTCATCATTGGAACCATCAAAGCACGTGAGAAATACAAAATCAGGGCAATAACCTGTTCTGTATCGAACAAATTTCCTAGATTTAATCCCTTTGACATTGAAATAAGTTCAAATGCATTCATTGCTGTTGGCTGTTCTTCCTTCTCCTCTTTGACATGATTTTCCTGAACCAAGAAGAGCATGTCACTGCTATCAAATCTTTTAAAAAAGGTATTGCAGTCATCGTACATGGAACCGAGAATTTAAACCTTTCAACTAGAATTAAGCATTGTCATTACACTCACTTCTGTATCCTTGAAAACTGATTCTACATCATCTAAGTTTGCTTCATATTTCTCTTCAAACACAGGGGGTTTATATCCTTTCTTGAACCAGTCATCCTCCAGTATCTCAGGCATAGTAATGCGCTGCATTCGCCAAAGTAAGCTAACATCAACTTCGAAAATATAAAATCTAGCCAGTAGTCATACATAATAAAAAAACTTCAATAAATTGAAACACTACCATCCTCTCTCATCACGAAACTATTTAAAAGATCATTTGCGACGTTTAATTTAGAAAATGACATATATCTACATAAAGAAACAACGTTTAGTTTGACAAAGTTGGTTGAGAGAAATGCTGCTCATAGAAAGTTAGCTTACTGACATGAAACATTAAGAACATTAACAAAACTTTATTTTGTACTCTTTAAAGAATAGATAAAACAAAATGCATCTTGCTGATAGTTTATGAAAGCTGACTCACTGTCATGGGGTTTGGGTCTAGGATTCTTGTTATTAATCTCTTGGCACCAAAAGTAAGCCAAGTTGGAAATGTAAAATCAGCAGCCGAAATCTGCAGTAAAAGTAGGATGTGGCTTTAGCAAGAATGAGAACATAGACAGAAAAGTCAAACCCTAAATATAGTCTAATTGCTCACTTTATTATACAAGACCATAAGATTATCATCCTCAAAAGGCAAATACCCTGCCAGCAGAACAAACAGAATAACCCCACATGACCAGATGTCTGCTGTTGCTCCATCATAGCCTCTATCATTGAGAACCTACCCACAATAACAAGAAATCAAGTTAAGCCAAGCTTTTCCAAAAAGTTCATGGGAAAAACATTGCAGCCTGTGATGTAATTCTGTAAATCAAATAGCACCTCAGGAGCAACATAGTTTGGAGTGCCGCAAGATGTGTGAAGCAGTCCATCGTCCTGGATGACAAAACAAATTAGAATTTCAAGCTTTAATATATGAAATATGACAGCCAATACGCTACCAAAAGGTTATGACATGTCAAAATCCCATATAACATGATTTAATCTAGTGAAAATTTTCTACAATGATATCTGAAACACACTTTGCTCATGGTTCTTACCTATCTGCTTGACGTGTTGATAAGGAATTTATTTGAACTGAAGCAAAGATATTAAATGTGAAGTATAAACATGTCTTTTATATAACAATTGGCAAAATGTTGAGGAAGAAAGAAACTGGAGACACCATTCGTTATATCTAACTATTAATCTGCTTCTTACAATTGGGGAATAGCTGAGACCTCAAGAAGGAAGAGAAATTTCAGAAGCTATCTGATTCACAATAGTGTGCGTGCGTCTATGCATGTGTGTGTACATGCCTGTCTACACGTGTGTGTGCACGCGCGTGCGCGTATGCGTGAACAATACAGAAAGAGCACATGATACCCTCCAGAAAGATTGTAATATATTGCCAACATAAGATCGCATTTCAGACTATCCGCAAGTATAGAACACTTTAATTAACTCCCATCAGATTTGTTAAATGAGATGATCAAGAATTCTTGAAAATTCAGAGGCATCTATCATTACCTACCGTGACAATAAACGTTACTGTAATAATGTCATAATAATTCCTTAACAGCTTGAAATATAATGCTTTGAGCATTTACAACTTACCCTGACTTGTTGCGACAACGCACTTAACCCAAAATCAGACACTTTTAGGTTTCCAAATTGATCAAGAAGCAAGTTTTCTGGCTGCACAAACATGAATAAAAAATGAAGATATTTCAAGTAAACATTAAATTCTACTGATGAAACCAGAACACCATGACTGATGAAGTGTACCTTCAAGTCCCGGTGATAAACACCGGCTATGGCAATAATCAACAGCATTGATTAGTTGATGGAAATATTTCCGTGCTTCACTCTCCCTCATCCGGCCATCATTAACCTTCATAATAAATTTTTTTTACAACTATCAGGAATACTGGAGTCAAAAATATAAAGGCAAATAACAACATGGAATGAACTAGATCACATGCATGAAACATTAACGTGCGAGCATGCCTAACCATGAGCTCATAATTGTCTTACGATACATAATCTGACTACTTTCATTTGACATAAAGAGAAGTTAAGTGGAGGATAGAAATTTCAACACTTACAATTTTGTCAAAGAGTTCTCCTCCCGTTACGATTCAAGAACAATAAAGATCTTTGTTTTGCTTCCCATTACCTGTATAAAGAAAAGGAAATCTAGAGTGACAATCAGATAACGACAAACAATGCTAGTAAATACAAAATATCATCTCGTGAAACATGCATGCTGTGGTTGAGTTTATAAATCTTTATCCCCCACATGAGCTGTTTATTATTTATAACTTTTGATCAGCTGTAGAAATTCACTTGAAGAAAAAAATCCCATGATATAGTTTCCATACAAATAGTGTCAAAAAATGGTTACCCGTAACATGAGCTGGCTTTTTGGCATTGACATGCATATTGGATTCATGTGTACATAATCTCTATTTGAATAAAGAAAGTTCTCTTCCAGGAAGGTGTGTGTCTATCTATGGTCACATACACAAAGGTGTGTGAAATGAAATGATTCTTACCTCACAGCCTACTCATTCCCTTGGGGTAACTTGCCACGCTGTTTCATGTTGCGATAGAGGCAAAGGAAGAATAAATACAATTGTTTTTTTAAGGGGTAAAAAACGAAACATGTTTGAAACTATTAAATGGAGACCCAATAGATTTGCTATCACCAAGTGAAAGTTAAACTATATCAACATTATTAGCTGATACTATCAAGTTTTAGAATTAGACCATTGATAGAGTCATAGTTTCACTATTGTCATAAAAGCGTTATTTTCACCGTGTCTGCAGTGCATGTCCAAGTTTCAGTGGTGGGGATTGCTTGTTGTGGGTCGGTGGCGGACGGTTTGCTGTTTGACTTTCACTTTGGCATTGTGATAGGCTGTAGCACGGGTTTCCTTGGTTTGTATGTTTCATTAACAATTAAATGTTTGCCTCTTTTATTTACGGCATGAAAACATTAAATCAATTCTCACAATTGCTGCATTTGACATAGATACTCGTTAGGAATCCATAGTAGGAACTTCAGCTTGAACTTTGAAGGATAGCTCACCAAATCATGAAATTCTGATTTTGAAGAATAGCTTTGACACAATCTATTTTGGACAACTACAGAAATGAATTCTTTTAGCTTTTAGCTCACTTGCAGGTCTGAAGTGTTTTTTCCAACAAATTGCTAGTGAACTATTAAAATTCGCTTTGTATACAGTGTTTTGGTGCTCACAAATGTTCTAATGTGATATTTTATGTCTTACAGTCTCAAGCTTACAATACTTCAATCTACCACCATTCAACTCCAAAAACATCACATAACTTCGGCATACAAGTAAAGTCATAGATCATAGTTGTAGCTAAAAAGTCCAAAGTAGTTGTAAGTTAACCACGAGAAGGGGTGTGTGCGTGCGCCAGCAACAACAACAACTAGACCTTCTCCATCCTTTGCATGAAATTAAAAGAAGGAATGATCCAGATGCTTCAAGCTTATGGCGCCACAAGCACAAACGTGACAGCATGCAACCGCACGCACACGCACACACAAAGACTCGAAGAATACAAGAGGACAGAGAGAGGAAGTTATCCGTACAGGTCATGCTCCTTTAAGGTCACACTTCTATTTGTTACATTGATATGCCACAGTTCTCAACTTACTTGAAGAATAAAGATTACAAAATCACGAGCAATTGACTGACATTATAAAAGATACCTCATACAGTCGAACAACATTGGGATGATTTATCAACTTCATAGTTGCAATTTCCCGCTTAATCTGCATGAAATTGTAAGTGCACCTCAGCATAAACCTCTCGAGGATAAGAGAAGGTACATCATACACATTCTTGAAATAACTAAGCTGAAACAAAATATGCTTCAATAGTCATAAATTACATAATAAAGAGAGATAGTTTAAGAAGGCTGATGTCATTTTGTTTTAAAATAACCACTGAATATTGCATAAGGTACTCTTTTCATAACCAATACGTATCCTTTTTACTGTTAACTGAGCAGATCATTTGAAAAAAGGAAACCTATAGGAAGAGAGACTAATGAGCAAATGTAACTTTTCTTTCAACTGTAAAAGAATAAAAATGTGACCTGTTCAACCAACTTGTGCTTGAGAGCCTTCTCCTTGTCAAGGATTTTGATGGCAACAGCTTCCCCAGTCTCGGTGTTCCTTGCGAACTTGACCTTTGCAAATGTTCCTTCCCCAATTGTTCGTCAAGCTCATACTTGCCTACACGGCGCTTCATTTTGGCTGTACTCATTATTATATTTATCTTTCACTCTCCGCAATATCAAAAACTTAACCTTAGGTACTACCTTATGAATGGACTACGAGAACACCTGTGTTATAGAAAAATAAATCAAAAAACAGAAACTAATAAATACCTATCATTTAAAAATAATGATAATAAAGGTAACTTCAAGTCTACATGAATGACCTCCTAATGGCTAACAATGATGGAAAGCAAGCTAACGAAAAAGGTTTGGTGCTCTTGAAATAGTGGTCTTGAGATATTTGTCCACATACAAGTTTCAAAAAAAAAACAAACTTAGGAAAGAAACTATCATGTTCGCAACATAAACTCCTTTCTTAACATGGACTTCAAACATGCAAACCTTTACTCTCGAGAGATGTGGTAATTAAGAAACTAACAATTTCAAAACATACATTTACTGAATCAAGGTTTCAGTCAAAAATAATTTTAAAAGGAATCCATTATAGCAATTAAAATTAATATCAAAACCAGGTAAGAAACCTACAGGTGAACCAGAAAAATACTAAGTAACCCAATCCCAACTCCTGCAATCAACAAAATATCAAAATGCAAGGAACAGTAGGTATATTCACTGGAAATATTGATTCTAAGAATATACAATAATCAACATGCATGACCGAACCGGCTCAAACCAAGTTCAGAATCTTATTCTATAAAAAATATATATATAGCATTTTAAAACATAACACCAAAAGATTAAATCTTGTATATGTTAAGCAGGTAACTCATATTACCTAATAAATATATTTGAACATGAAACCAAATCTAGGCCAAAAAAGAACAACAACAGAAGTACATACTATAGTATCCAAGGTCAATGGATGTAATCTGAACCCAAAAATTAGATTAAATTTGCCATCATGCACCCACAGAACCAAATTCCTTTCACCCATATTACACTTATATAGACCTCCTTGTTCTCAAATTATACAATAAATAAAAATGTAAATCAGCAGAAGTTTTAATACAATCAAAAACCTTACAAGCTACGCAACCTGTTTAAGTAAATAAGGACAATAATAGAGCTACCAGATTGAATTCTCCAACTTCCTAATTACATGTCAAAGCCAATTCAAAGAGAGCAACTGAGAATTCAAAGTCTACACACATCAGCATACTTCATTACTAGATAGCATTGAACAATAGCATCTGAAAACTGAGAAAGTCATCTGACCATCAAATCAAAAGCTAAGTTCAAAAGCATTACAGCCCAAAATGAGTTCTTGCACATAATTTAACAAAACCAAGAAACCCCTCAGGCACAGTACTTTTCTCTATCACAGGAACACTCTCAATCTTGGATATCCTACAAATGAATCCATCAAAATTGAGAGACCAACACAATTGTAAAACAAACTCCCTGTTCTCTGGATACCCCCACATTCTAAAGTCCATATCCTCTGACAATCAAATGGAAAAAAGAAAATCTAAGTAATTGAACACCCATATCATGAAAATGGAGGGAGGAATCAAATTTTTAGTTCAATGAACACATACCATATAAAAATTCTAGCAGCAAATCCACTTCCAAGCACCCAACATTCAAAACCCACCACCAAAATCACTATACTAACAAAACCCATATCCTCAAACCCACAAACGATTAAGAATATAATGGCCCTCAACCTTAAAAGCTCAACAAAGAGAAAAAGAACTCACCTTTCTATTCAAATCTCACAGGGAGTCTCCCTCAGACTGGAACACAGACTGCAGGCTGCTGCAGAGAAATATCAGCTTCTGATATTTTCTTCTGGCTCTTGGGAAGTGCAAGAGACCATTACAACACTAAGATCAACCAACCAGCACCAGCACCAGCAGTAAAGATGAAAAAAGCTGACCCTTCCACAAAAAAAAAAAATGATGAGATAAGATAAGCGAGAGAAGGGAAAAAGGGTGGAACTTCTCTGGGTTTATTCTCTCTTGCCTTCAACTGAGATCTAGATTGTACTGAATTGTCCTGGTCTGATACAGTAGTGTGCCTTTTTCTATCAAAATTTTGCCAGTTTCTGTTCTTTTCTCCATTCCCTGATATGGGTTGCTATCCCCCATCTCTTTCACGGTTTCACCTTCATCTAATTACAAAAAGCTTCCATTTTTCTCAATCAATTTATACTGGAAAAAATTTCGAAACTGTTGGAGTGTTTTTTGGCTGCATGTGCTTTAAAGTTTGAACACTTAAAAAACTAAGAACATGGATAATGATTTGGCCATGACTCACACCCCCACGCAGCTCAGCAGATAAAAATTCTTGTATAGTTTATTGGGTAAAAATAAAAAATTATTTTATTTTTTTTATTTTATCAAAATACACAATGACTCATATACAAATTTTATCCGCCCACGTCTCTCTTCTCCTTCTTCTTCTCTAGCTCCTCATATATTTCTTCTTTCTTCTTTTTTTTTTTCCTCTCTCTTTTTTTGCCTCTCTCTTCTGATCAATTAGCGAGTTTTTTACTGACATTAACGATTTACTAATTTTTATACAATCTGAGGAGAGGACCAAGAAATATCCATTATCAAAGATTTTGGGCCACAGGTTTTGGTGATGGTGATGGGCATCATCCCATGTGCATGCTTGATTGGCGTGGCTTTTAGCATATAAGTACCTTTACCTTATCAAAATTACAGAATACTCATCTTTTGGCTATTTTATTTCTCAAGCAATTAATATGCCAGGACAATGTCTCGCATTCGAGGAGAAAGATAATTAAATGACGATCAAATTTGGCATTTCTAACTTAAATTTGGCCTCCTAATTTGTCCAAAATAAAATCAAATTAACATGTTCTATTTACAAGTAGGAAAAAAAATATTGGTTAATCTTTAATTTAATAACTTCTTATAATCTAACATCCCAACTTTATGAATGGGTGTCATCAATGTCTTTACTAACAAATAAATAAATCTTTTTTGAGCAATTGGACTCCCAACACTTGCACACAATTTTTTCAAAAGAAATCTATCCACCACTAGCCTTGGCAGATAATGCATCTTCCTCCCATGCTCATCTTTTTGTTGTCTCTTTGTTGGCCTCTCATTGGAAGGTACTCTGTTGTGAATGGCAGGCAGTCTTAAATTTCTTGGTTTCAATAGGACTTCTTTACGAGCATTATTTTCATCTACTGTTATATAAAAATAATCAAGTTATTAATGACGGGACGAAATCACCGTCACGTGCGAAATTATAGAAGATCTCTTTTGCGATCAAACAATTCTATCGAATAGAAGTATGACTGTATGTGTGATAGCATATACTGTATCAGGAGTATCAATGAATTCAATTCTTTCAATTGTTCAGAATACTCTTTTTTAGCTTCTAGAATTATTTCTCAGTTCAAGATCTCTCTTACTAACTGGAATAAAAGACTTTTTATAATCCAACAGTATCTAATCATAAAGTGATAAATGGTAGCAAAAAAAGTAAGCACCAACCAATAATATCTAAAATTTTAGTTAGTTTATGGATTTGTGACAAAGAGATTCTGTGAAATTATGACACTTATTATTATGCACCAAAAGGAAAGGGTTGGTGTACTATAAAGGTGACACAAACCTAATTTTAGGTTAAATAATGAATGGATTGCTCCCCATTATTTCCCAGTCTTTATACAACTAATTAATGCCATGAAAGATTTATGAGGAAGCTTGTAAGTTTTGCTCCCTGCTGCCACTGAGACCTGATTGTGGCAAACGGTGGGCTGGACTGAGTTCAACACTTGGGGTTTGAGGTTCAAGTCCTTTGAGCAAGCATTCAGAATTTTAAAATAAATAAAAATAAAAGGACCCGTATCAAAGAGAGAATTTTAAATGATTACTGTATATAGAGATAATTTTTTTTGGCTACCTGAAAGAGAAATTAACCCTCCCAAATTCAACAAGACCATCATCTGTCACCGTTGATCTTCGCTGTCCAAAAGATGTGACACTACCTCACGAGGCAATGCATTCAAATCATCTCCAGAGTCAAATCATTTACGATTGCTCATAACAAATCCATCTTCGCTGAACAGTAGACTAGCAAAATATGTCATATTGCTCTCACAATATGAGATGCAATTTATGTCACAAAAGGCGATCAAAGGTCAAGTTGTGACAGATTTCTTAGCCGATCATTTAATTGTTGGTATACTGCTTAACAGGAATCAATCTGACAATTATTCAAGATCACTGAAATATCAACAATCTAATTGGTCAGGTCGTCAAATATCAGGTGGGAGGTTTTTCGTTCAATAGAACGTTCCTTAATTTAAGAACCACCTTTCAATTTTCTTCCTTGATTAAACACCAATTAAACTGAATCTAAATCAGTCTCGATATACTGAATATCAGTATATCCCCTGTATAAAGAAATAAATTCACTTATACAGTACTTGGAGTGAGGTACGCTTAAAGCGAATCTTCTTAAGACAATTACGTCCCCGCCCCGGTGCTAACGGGATAATGGACGCTGTTCTCCCAAGATACAACACTCCTTCACGATATTTGGATAGCACTACCAAATCACCGTACGGTCGAACCATAGTCAACCAGTACCTTCACATGATCGTTGAAGCAGCGGTACAAGGACAAATTTAGGATTAATATTTGCCTTTACTTTGGAGGAGCACCCACTGTAGAGGATGAAGGAAGGTTGAAGAATATTCTTCTTCAGAAGTCTCAGATTCAGACAACAATTCTATAAAAGAATCTGTTGAATTTTTTGATTCCTCTTTCAGAACAAATTTCGCAGAATCTCCTTTGGAAGTCGCTTCGGATTCCCACTTCTTGCTGGAAGTCGCTTTCCTACTTCTCAGTTCAAAACGCAGACTTGCTTCAGAACTCAGATAGAGAGAGAGAGAGATGTATTTCTCGTGTGTTGTTGGTGTTTCTGTGTTATTCAATTGAGAGATTGGAGCGCTATTTATAGCGCTCCAGGAGGGGCCAACAGGTCTGAACTCACGAAAGGTTGCAATGGTTCGAGACCGAACCGTTGCAATGGTTCGACCCAACCCAACAGTCGCAACTGTTGGCAGCCCAACAGTCGTAACTGTTGGCAGTCTAACTGACGCGGAGCGGGTCGGATCCGCTAGCCCAACAGTCGTAACTGTTGGCAGTCCAGCGGAGTAACCCATACCCTTAAGACCCGATTCAAAAAGAACCAGGCCAGGTAGGGAACCCGAACCCGAACCCATGCCCATGCCCGGACCCGGTCCCGAGCCCGAGCCCGGCTCGGTCCCGGTCCAGAGCCCGAGCCCGGCCCGGCTCGGCCGCCGCCGCCGCCAGCGGCGGCGCGCACGTGTATGCTCGCATGTGCGGGCATAGTTCCCTCCCAAACGCGCGCGAAAACTCCAAGTACCTAAAGGGCACGCCCTTTGTTCTCAATTTTCTCTATTTATACACCACAAACTTTCATCCCATAGTCAATGTGGGACTACATGCTTTTAGCTACCTTTGTCCCATTTTGGCTTTGAATTAGGCAATCTTTAGACTTGAATATCTCATTCATTCGAAGTCAGAATTGAACATGTGAATATACCACGTTCATCCCCAATGGAAGGAGAACACACTCTAACCATCATCAATTGATTCGATCAATGGATCTCGCCATAATTCAACTCGAAGATTCATGTTTATATTCTTCAATTCCAACAATCCCCCACAATGAATGGAAATTCAAGGAAATGACACACAAAGAGACTTGACTCTATTGTAAAAGGTACTTTAGAAAAAAAACTGCATCAGGATAGGTGAACTAGGTCTTGAACCTTCCATAGCGAAAGCTTTATCGGACTTACTGGCTAATCAGTGAACTAGGTCTTGAACTGTTAGCCGTTAGTGTAAGCCAAGTCAACAAGCTTCACACAGTGACTTTCCAAATCAACTTTGGTTCTCGGTTGTGTCCGTTTTGGCCCTGGACATTCTTGATTTCAGAGAGTATCTTTAGGGAATAACAGCCTCCATAGAAATTCCCAAAGAGCCGACCCAACTCTATACTCACATAGGTGATGGTCCTATGAAGAGTAGTCTACTCTACTCCACTTGTTTAGTAACAAGATATAGGCATCATTAAAAGCGTTAAGCTTATCCTTAATTCACTTGTAGAAAAGCACTTATGTGCACCTTAGAAATGGATTGGAGTCAAGCTCCCAATTGCTTACTCGCTGAGTCACTCATAACTAGTTTTTCCTCTTGAACTTAGTCCGTGGGATCTCCAGTCGCTAAGTGAGGTTTCCATTAAGCTGACTCGGTAAGGTTAGGCTTTTAGACCCATTTCCTCGATGCGCAGTTTATACGCTCTCTACTTAAACCTTTAGTAAGCGGATCCGCTAAATTATCCTTTGACGATACAAAGTTAATAGAGATAATTCTATTTGAGAGCAACTGCTTCGTGGTATTATGTCTACGACGAATATGTCTAGACTTACCGTTGTATATAACATTTTGTGCCCTAGATATAGCTGCTTGATTGTCGCAGTGTATACATATAGCGGGCACTGACTTTTGCCATAATGGTATATCTTCTAAGAATTGTCGAAGCCATTCTTCTTCTTCTCCAGCCTTATCTAAGGCTATGAATTCTGACTCCATAATGGAACGGGCAATACATGTTTGCTTAGAAGATTTTCAAGATACCGCTGCTCCTGCTAGAGTAAATACGTATCCGCTAGTTGATTTTGATTCCTCTGAATTTGCAATCCAATTAGCATCACTGTATACTTCAAGTACAGGTGGATACTTTCCATATCTTAAGGCATATTCCTTGGTATGTGATACGTAACCCAATACTCGTAGTAGAGCGGTCCAGTGTTGATCACTAGGATTGCTAGTGTATCTACTTAACTTGCTTACAGCGTAAGCAATATCGGGTCTAGTGTAATTCATCAAATACATTAGACTTCCGATAATTTGCGAATACTCCAACTGGCGTATTTCAGTTCCTGTATTCTTATGAAGGTGGACGTGTGGGAGAAAAAGATTTGTATTCTCCTTTATCCCATGATCCTTGAATCTTTCTATCATCTTATCCACGTAGTGAGATTGAGATAGACTAATTCCATCTGGTGTTCTGGTAATTTTAATTCCTAAAATTACATCAGCAACCCCCAGATCCTTCATGTCAAAACTGTTGGATAACATTCTTTTAGTGGACTTAATAATTTCAATATTAGTCCCAAGTATCAACATGTCGTCTACATAAAGACAAACAATGATACAAGCATTTTCAACTGTTTTCGTGTAAACACACTTGTCGCATTCATTGATAGTGAATCCATCTTTGATCATGACACTATCAAATTTCTCATGCCATTGTTTTGGAGCCTGCTTTAAACCGTATAAGGATTTTACCAATTTACACACCTTGTGTTCTTGGTTCTTGACTATAAATCCTTCAGGTTGCTCCATATATATCTCTTCATTTAATTCACCATTTAAGAATGCAGTCTTGACATCCATTTGATGGATATCTAAGTTATGCAATACTGCTATTGCAATCAACATCCGAATGGATGTTATTCTTGTTACTGGTGAATAAGTATCGAAGTAGTCAAGTCCTTCTTTTTGTCGATAACCCTTGACTACTAATCTAACCTTGTACTTATCGATAGATCCATCGGGTTTTAATTTTTGTTTGAAAATCCACTTACACCCAATTGGTTTACTGCCAGGAGGTAAGTTTACCAATTTCAAAGTATGATTACTTAGTATGGATTCTATTTCGCTATTTATAGCTTCTTTTCACATTTGTTCTTCTGGGGTTGACATAGCCTCTTTAAATGTTTGAGACTCGCTTTCAATAGCGTATGCTATGAAATCTAGACCAAAAGATTTTGAGATTCTGGATCTCTGACTTCTTCTTAGTTCAATTTCCGCATTAACATTTGGTTCCTCGGGGCTTTCGTCCCTGAATGCCATCTCGTGTGTTCTTTTCCCAGAAGTCTTATCTGCTTCCCGTTTGTATGGAAAGATGTCTTCAAAGAACACAACATCTTTAGATTCGATAATCATGTTTACATGAATATCTAGTATTTCTAATTTATAAACCAGAAATCTGTAGGCACTACTATTCAAGGCATAGCCTATGAATACGCAGTCCATTGTTTTTGCTCCCAACTTAGTCTTTTTAGGTAATGGTGCCAGCACCTTTGCAAGGCACCCCCACATTTTGAGGTAATGGTAGGAAGGTGTCCTTCCATGCCATAACTCGAATGGTATAAGACCAAGTTTCTTATGGGGTACTCTATTTAGAATATAATTGGCAGTTAATAGAGCTTTCCCCACAAGTTCTACGGAGCTCCAGAACTTACGAGCATGGAATTAACCATCTCCTTCAAAGTTCTGTTCTTCCGTTCAGTATTCCATTTTGCTGAGGAGTGTATGGTGCTGTAGTTTGATGAATTATACCAAAATTAGCACATAACTCATTAAAATTATTTGATTCATATTCTCTGCCTCTATCGGATTTTAGAATCTTGATTTTCTTGTTGAGTTGATTCTCAACTTCGGCTTTATATGTTATAAACATATTTATTGCATCATCCTTACTGTTTAAAGATATACATAACAGTATCTTGTACCGTCATCAATAAAAGTAATGAAATACTTTTTACCACCTCTAGTTGGCATAAACTTCAAGTCACATAGATCGCTATGAATTAACCCTAAAGGTTCTGTATTTCGATCTATTGAGTGAAATGAATTTTTCGCCAACTTGACCTCAACACAAATCTCACACTTGCTAATTTCTTCCAAGTTGAGTTTAGGAATATATCCCAGATTAGACAAGTTCTTTAAAGATTTGTAATTTACATGTCCTAATCTAGCATGCCACAAAATAAGAGACTCAAGCAAATAAATAGAAGATTTTCTTTTATTTATAAGCTTAGGGTATAAATACACAAACTTTTTATCTACCACTGCAATATTGGCTTTAAAAAGTCCATAACAAGATAACACTTTCCCACATACATCTCTCCCTTAGTAAGTAAAAATTTATCTGATTCAAAAACTATTCTAAATCCTTTCTTACTAAGTATTGATCCGGAGATCAAATTCTTGCAGATGTCTGGAACATGAAGCACATCGTTAAGAGTAAGCTATTTTCCCGATGTCCACTTCAGGATGACCTTACCCTTTCCTTCAACCTTTGATGCGGCTGAATTACCCATGAATAGATGCTCATCTTGCTCTAGTCTTTGATATTCAGAGAATAATAACTTCTCAGAGCAGATGTGCCGGGTAGCACCAGTGTCTACCCACCTTATTATTAGTTGTCAGATTCACCTCTGACACCACAGCTGAGAGGCTTGGCAATTCATGGTCGGTCAAGTTTGCTTGTGGATGGCTCTTCTTGTTCTTTTTGAGAAGGCTGCACATTCATTCGCCTTATGCCCCTTTTTGTTGCAGATGTAGCAAGTTCCCTTAAAGCGCATGTTATTGCCTTCTTGGACCTTGCCTTTGTACCCCTGGGAAGTCTTCTTCCGCTTGGAAGTAGATGCTTTCCCCTTTGAGTCTTCGATCACATTGACTTTTGCTTCATAGGAGTTCTTACTGCTCCTTTTCTCGGACTTTCTGTTGTCCTCCTCGATTCGAAGCCTCACAATACGATCTTCCAATTTCAACTCCTTTCGCTTGTGCTTCAGGTAGTTCCTAAAATCTCTCCACGCAGGTGGGAGTTTCTCCACGATAGTAGCAACCTGAAAGGTTTCAGGTAGGATCATACCTTCGGCTTCTATCTCGTACAAGATAAGTTGGAACTCTTGCACCTGACTGATTACAGTCTTGCTGTCCGCCATTTTGTACTCTAGAAATCGTCCTACGATGAACTTCTTGGTACCAGCATCCTCAGTCTTATACTTCTTGTCAAGACTGGTCCATAACTTCTTTGCCGTTGTGATAGGACTGTAGACATTGTAAAGAGAGTCATCCAGTCTATTTAAAACATAATTTCGACAAAGGAAGTAACATTGAGTCCACGCATCAGTTGCGGGCTCTGGTGGATCTTCTTGCAGGAATCAGGCCAGATGAAGAGTGGTCAAGTAGAAGAGCATCTTCTGTTGCCACCTCTTGAATTTTATGCCATCAAATTTTCCTGGCTTCTCCGACTTCGGGTTAGGAAGTAGAGTAGGCATCAAAGCTTGTAGCTGCATGTTTGGTGCCTTGCTTGAGCTATCTTGATTAGTCTCAGACATTTTCTTCACAGGATCGTTGAAGCAGCGGTACAAGGACAAATTTCGGATGAATATTTGCCTTTACTTTGGAGGATCACCCACTGTAGAGGACGAAGGAAGGTTGAAGAATATTCTTCTTCAGAAGTCTCAGATTCAGACAACAATTCTATAAAAGAATCTGTTGAATTTTCTGATTCCTCTTTCAGAACAAATTTCGCAGAATCTCCTTTGGAAGTCGCTTCGGATTCCCACTTCTCACTGGAAGTCGCTTTCCTACTTCTCAGTTCAGAACGTAGACTTGCTTCAGAACTCAATAGAGAAGAGAGAGAGAGATGTATTTCTCGTGTGTTGTTGGTGTTTCTGTGTTATTCAATTGAGAGATTGGAGCGCTATTTATAGCGCTCTAGGAGGGGCCAACAGGTCTGAACCCTCGAAAGGTTGCAATGGTTCGAGATTGAACCGTTGCAATGGTTCGACCCAACCCAATAGTCGCAACTGTTGGCAGCCCAACAGTCGTAACTGTTGGCAGTCCAACTGACGCGAAGCGGGTCGGATCCGCTAGCCCAATAGTCGTAACTGTTGGCAGTCCAGCGGAGTAACCCATACCCTTAAGACCCGATTCAAAAAGAACCAGGCCAGGTAGGGAACCCGAACCCGAACCCATGCCCATGCCCAGACCCGGTCCCGAGCCCGAGCCCGGCCCGGCCCGGCGCCGCCAGCGGCGGCGCGCGCGTGCATGCCCGCATGTGCGGGCATAGTTCCCTCCCAAACGCGCGCGAAAACTCCAAGTACCCAAAGGGCACGCCGTTTGTTCTCAATTTTCTCTATTTATACACCACAAACTTCCATCCCATGGCCAATGTGGGACTAAATACTTTTAGCTACCTTTAGTCCCATTTTGGCTTTGAATTAGACAATCTTTAGACTTGAATATCTCATTCATTCGAAGTCGGAATTGAACATGTAAATATACCACGTTCATCCCCAATGGAAGGAGAACACACTCCAACCATCATCCAACTGATTCGATCAACGGATCTCGCCATAATTCAACTCGAAGATTCATGTTTATATTCTTCAATTCCAACATTAATTTCAGGAACTTTAAAACTTTATGATGATCTCCCAGACGATATCGCTGAAATTAACTTGATCAACTCCTCTTCAGAAGAACAAGTGGGGCAACTATTCTTTGACAAAACATCAAAAACGAATCCTGAGGGAAATATCATAGTAGCTATGGGGTAGTATTTTTCTCCCCACATAACTATGTGATCCCTCGTGCATTCTCACTAATGGAGCCGTGTTCCAATAATGTCTCTGAATACAATACTCTCTTGATCAGGATGCAACTTGCTGAAGAGTTTGGAAGATTGCTCCAGCGTTCTTTAGTCTGAAAGACATCATCTTATAGTAATAGATTCCCCGATCGGTGATGAACGTCGTCTTCTCTTCATCGAGTAGATGCATCTTAATCTGATTATATTCGGAGTAGGCGTTCATAAATCTGAGTAATTCATGGCTTGTCGTCGCGTCCACATCTAGTCAATCCTTGGCAGAGAGAAGCTGTCTTTGGGGCCAGCCTGGTTGAGATTGGTGAAGTTAATACAGACTCTTCATTTTCCATTCTTCTTCCTCACCAGGACGAGGTTAGCGAGCTATTCGGGATAGTGCGTCTCTCTGATGAAATTATCTCAGGGACAGAACTCCACCATAATCATTGACGGCAGGCGACCGCGAAACTTAATCAAGTAATCACAAACCTCCTTCTGAATAGAGAGAATGGTTGATTTGGAATCGAAATCTATCCCCAGTCTAGTCCAAAAGTTTGATCTTTTCCCCTTCTTCTTGTCAGTAACTCTTACATTTCCTCCTCTCTTCGGTGGCGATTCCCTTCGTCATTGAGAAGAAGATGTAAAGAGTCGAGATTCTAAGTATAGAGATGGGGACAAGAATATTTTGGAAGTGAGAATTTTGAAGACTCAAAGATCCAACAAAACCCTATCGGCTAAGCGACAGTTATCTCTCTATTGTGCACACTGACCAAAAGCATGATTTGACAACTGGTCATACAGAGCAAAGATGGTATTAAATGTGCAAGATATGAAGAGATGCCCTAGTTGCTTTTCTCTGACTATAAAGCGACAAACTAAAAGTTATGTAAGAAATTCAAATTAGTTCTGCTTCCCCTTCTTCCTGATCAATGGCTCTGAGAAGAAGAAAAGCGGGGGGCATCTATAGTGATCAGTTTTCAACTTCTACCGAGACCATAACATGTGTCCTGCTACCGAAAGAGACCCCGAGCGGTCAATGGCTCCTCCATCGAGTCTAGTGCAAACACATGAGGAAACTCTCACGATTCCATCTTCTCTTGAGGTCACATTCAGTTCGGAGTCACTCTCTCGGACTCACGAGCAATCCGAAGTCATTCCACAATCCAAAGGCCACAGCTTCCGAAACGAAAACCCTCCGCAAAGACTGTCGTTTCTACGCTGGTTACAGTTTAGCGACATGATCCTCGTTATTCACAGATTCAGTTGAACTGCCAGATTATCCCCACATTCAAAATGTTATAATGCCCATATATTAATATCGGCTGTTATGGATAGTGACGAATATCTCTGCATGACAATTCCAACAATCAGGTGGCGCGATCTAGTTCACAGCGTGCCCATTATGCAGCTGCATAGATCCGAAATACTCGCGTGTGCATCAACGGCTCAGTCAACTATTAATATTGCTTTTTCTCCAACGAGTAAAGGATTCGCTTCTGTTTACCACCAAAAAGCCCCACACGCAGGCATTCTCTTTGCTTTCTCTGAACGAGAATACTCATTCTCACGCTCGAGGGATTTTGGCCAGCACCACACCAGTGCTACTGACCTAAAAGATGTTTTCTTCTTATGTGTTTCTTGACAGTTCCGATTGGGAGCGTACAATCATCTGTGACGGAAAATCCCGACCACGGTATCTCCAGTGGTTTTTTGCATTCTGACTTTGTCATCTTCACAAGTAGTAGCCACAAATTTTATATGTACGTCAAAACTTGGAACGTATATTTAGACAATATCGCGTGTCGAAATAAGATCGTGTCTTGCATTTGTAGGTGGAAGTTGTTGAAAGGAGGTCACTCACCCTTGCTAACTAGATAGCTTTGCTTAACTAAAAGCTTCTTTTCTAATTACCATTTTACTATTCTTTGTTTTAGTAGTGATTTCTTCTTTTAAATCAAGTTAGGTTTCCAGCCCATGTCAATTCATAGGGAACGGGTTAGCTCACCATCCGATCCTTCGCCCGATATCGGTCGTTCATCACAACTGATGGACGGCTCGACAGAGAGAGAAACAAAGATATGTTTTAATTGGCATACATATTGGCGTACATCTTCTAGTTTGAATTTTTTGTCCAATTCTTGACAAGAACTAAGCAGTGTGTTTTGCAGTGCAGAAATAAACTTGGGTGGTTGGAATATAAATTCATCAAGGTTGGGAAACACCTCCAAACATCAGAAAAGCATTGAAGATTAATTAGAATGTAGCAAGTTTGTTTTAATTGGTTCTTAAAGAGATCCTAAATTTTGAAATTTATCCATAATAATATATGGTTACACTTGCATTTCATAATCACCTAAAAGCTAGAATTAGAAGTATGTTAATATAATAATAACAAATAATAAATGAAATGAAATTTTCCTCATCACGAAATCACCAATTATCAAAGAATAATCTCTATGTCACACAAGATTTGTTTTTATTTTGAGTGTAAAATGATTCCTCATGTTTCTCAATTTTATTTGTTAGTTTTAATTTAATGGAGCATGAGGAAATTGCTGGTAGTACATTTGCTTATTTATCAGCCGATAATTTAAAAATATACGAAAGAAACGAAGGCCTGAAGAATTATTTTCAAAGAAATTACAAAATCAACATCATAAGAATCTCATCCATGCCAAAAAAAACTAAATTGCATTTTAAGTTTTCTACACCACTTTCCCAATTAAAAGATGAGGTTTCAAGATGAGAAAGGTGAAATTTTCTTTCCCTTTCACGAGATTTCAAGAATTAGGATACATAAAAGAAATTAGAATTTGACAAAGGGGCTTAGCGACAAATGTTGCTAGAGGTTTTGGAAGCTATCACGACACTAAAAATAACAATTCAATTATGTGGTTAAGAAGTGAGAAAGCCTTGTTGCCCACCTCTAGTTCTCTACTTCTCTTCCTTGGCACATAAACAAGAACTTTGTCCTTTTTATGTACTTATATTATTAGGTAGGTACAATTGAAGTTGATCATGACTCATTTGTTTGTTTGTTTTTTTTTTGTGAGAGAGAGAGAATATGAGAATGTTAAATCAATGGAGAATAAGAATATGGATGAGGAAAGCAATGGAGCAAGATAACCAGCAATGATAGAAATAAAGGGTGAGATTTGGGAACAAAACCCCACAATAATTATCAAGAAAAGGAAGCAAACCTGCAGGTAGCTGAGCTACTTTGGCTTTCTGTTTCACTCTTAGAAGTGCTTAAGAATATCTCAGCAGCCTAACTTTCTCAGCGGGCACAGTTCTACTCTGAATTTTGGAGGATTTTTTTTTTTTTTTTTTTTTTGTGATAAATATTGTGGAGTTTTGTTCAAGAAAAATAATCCGAGCAGGTTCGTGAATTCAAGGGTGAAATACGGATCAAGGGTAATCAGGTTGACCCGAATCTAACCCGACCCAACCCGTTTGCCACCCCTTCCAACAGTGGCCCTCATCAAGTTGATGGCCCATTTTTTTTTCTCACAAGAGCGGAGAAAGGTTCACACTGGTACAAATAAACTTGAGAAAGGAACTCTGTTATCACCACCTCACACACTCACAAATCGCAATCCTAACTGGTTCTTTTGCTGCGTGCATAGATCACAAGAAGCAAGCATCCACTTCCACCAATGTGGCTTATAAGCTCGGAATCATTGCAGATCAGAGCTCTGATAGTACACTCTGCATTTTTAATTCGAAAACTCCCCGGTTCGATACTGCACGGAATCGAAGCCCACCACCTCGCATTTGAGAAGGATTCGGTTCATGTGTGCGAACCAAACACATATTATAAGAGAGTTAATCCCGCATTGACACGTGAATAAAATGTCAGAATTTAAGGAGACAGCTTTAAAGTCTTTGAACTTTTTATAATATTATAAGAACGACAGTCTCACGTGTCAAACGCGGGTTAGCTTTCTTATAATATGTGTGTGACTCACACACATAAACCGAACCCATACTCAGAGATCACAATATCGCTGCCAGAAGACAGATTGCCATCTAGAGTGTGGAAATTGGATCTTCAATTCTTGAAACCAACGAAATTAACTTCAAAAATTAAACTTTGCATAGTTATCCCAATAAAGGAAACTACTTTGAAAATGGTCACCTGCATCATCACACAATCAACAAGGAGGGACATATATAACTCAAGAGATTGATAAACACCAAGGATTCTTTTTTTTTTCCCTCTTCTTTTTTTTCAGGTGGGGAAAGAAAATGAAGCTGAAAGGATACTTGAATTGAAGAGGAAGACACTGCAGGTAAAGGTACTGCAATCCTGCAGTAACTTTTTCCTGCCATAAAACCTTCATGCAGACGAGCTAATAACACTCAGAGACCATTGCCATCCCTGTACCAGTCCGAAAAATATTTTTCAAAACATTCGGATCGTTCATGGTAATTTTCATTTCTTGCTTTCTTCCCAGCGACAATATACCAGAACATCATTACAGTAGAACAACTATATACTTCGAGGCAAGGCCAGCGGAACAGAACTTTTCAAAATGAACCTGGAGATGAAATTCATTGTTCCGCGATGGACAGAGAAGAACCAAAATATGAGTTACCGCCAGAGACCTCATCGTGATAACTATATGTCATATGTGAATGAACACTGAAGCGTAGCTAAAACCGAATCAGAAGATGATAAAAGAGAGAATGCATGGTCCAAGCAAGAAATTATCATTACCCACATTTTAACGAAAGGGACCAATATGAACTTAGTTTTTTACTCTTAGCCACTGCACGTATCACCCGATATCCTTGCAGGTATCTCCTGTTATGCACATTTCTTCCCTAACTGGAGAAGCCTCAAGCAGGAAGCAAGAAGAAGGTTTCCATGTGGTGCAGAGATCAAATCCAGCAAAAGTGAAACAGCTTCCTCAACAACAACAAAAAAAAAGTACTCATGTATGCTCTTAGCCAACTCGGTTGTTAATGGTTTGGTACAAGGACCTCAGCTGAGTGTTCCATTTATCAATGGCAGTATATTTCTTCATACCCTTGGACCTGCACAAGTAATAAAAATAGCCACATTAAAAAATTAAAAAAAAATTCTGAAACTTCATTATTAGAACTATTTGAAGGAGAGGCACAAAGATGGATGACCTGTCCCCGCGTTCCAGTAATCTGTTGACTTGATCAATGTGACCCTGGATGCGGTTATCAAGGATTAAGGAGACCAAGAGATGCTCAACATCTTTCTCCGGCACATTAAGTTCCTGAACGTTATCAAACTTTTATGAGTAACAGGGGAGGGAACTTTGCCTTGGGAACCTCAAATTTTAAAGAAAATATTGTAAGAAAAGAATTTGATAATTTCTTGCCTTCATGTTCCAAGTAACAGATATATTAGAAGTTTTGTACCAAGACCAAATATACTGACCAAAATTAAGACTACTGGAGGCCTCAAAACAAGTTAAATCAGTATGAAGACAAGTTGAAAATATATCAGGCCCCAAAAAAGAGAACCGCAGCCTAAGAAGCACAGAAACAGAAACAACAGTCAACAAACTCTGAAACATCACATACAAAACAGCAAACACATGGCAAGCAGTGTTGCCTCTGGCATAGAACAACCTTAAAAAGAACCTTCCATAGTACATAAAGATTCTGAGACCAGATAACTAGTTGCCTGAAAGGTAGGGTGGATCTGTTTCAACAGAACAGACAAGGCAGTTGTTGGCCCAAGTGTTCAATCACTCGTGTCTTGATGATTCACAACTCATGTACTTAAAAGACTAATGATTTTGAAGTATTCATAAAGTTTACAGGTTATTCAAGATCACATCGTAAAACTTAACCTCAACAAAAGTGTATCATGATATCTCAAGTTGATGGTTGAAGCTAAAAAAGTCGAATTCAAGTCACGTCCTTAACAAGAAGAAGGCTTCATTTCAAGTGAGAAGAATTTGTGCTTGTTAAGTAAGAAAATTTGTTAAAATTTTAGACTATAGAATTGGTAACTCAAGCTTCAATACAGACACACATGGTTTTCCTCTCAGTTTGATGAAATTTCAAATACACACATCAGAAAAATGAATTTTAGAGTAATATTTCCAAATTGTTTGTTTGTAGCAAAAAGTCGTTTTTAATGAATATTAACTCTCAAAAATAAGTATTACTCTTTGAAATATGTCTTCAAAAGAGTTTGAAGAAACTTTTTTTTTATTTATGAGTTTTGATTTAAATAAAGTTCTAAAAAGAGTCAAAAAAGTTGAACCATTTTTGACAATTCTGTACATATCTTTTAAAAACGGATACACGACGACGACGTGCATAAATCAAAATTTAAGTTGAATCACTTCGACAGCTTCGTGCACGTGTTTGACAGTATTTTACAGAGCCCAGTTGGACTTATTTTTGACAGTTTTCAATGTGTTTTCTCTAACTGTCGAAAATCGCTTTCAACAGCTCAAGATCCATTTTCTCCATAGTTCTGAAATTTATAGAACTGATTGATTTTTGACAATTCTCTTTGAAAAATTGGCATGGTCGACAGTGCTTTTAACAACAATACATGACTCTCAAAAATGAACTTATGAGTTTGAAAAATATAACAGTTTGTTATCGTTACATGTCGAAAGCCATGCACTCACTTTCGAAAGCCAGTTAACTTTTCTCTGCTGATTTTTAGTAAATGTTCTTAATTTGATTTTTCTATAAAATCAAGCCCTTTTTGGAGAGGATTTTTAATCAAGTTTTCAACAAGATTTACAACAATTTCAGAGCTATTCTTCTTCCAATCTTTGAGAGAGAAATTCCCAAAAAAAAAAAAAATCTTGAGCGTTTCTTCCAATTTCTTTAAGTTTCTCACACACAAGCTTGAGCTCTCGATTCTTAATCTTTAGCTATAGAATTTATTGTCTGTGAGAGTTTCTATGATCAAGTGAGATCAAAGTCTTGTTACTTTGTGTTGTGGTGAACCTCTAGTGAGATTGTTTTGTGGTGAACCTCTAGTGAGATTGTTTTGTAAGAGTTGAGGCTCTGAGTCGATCTTGCGGGACCATTATTGTAGGATTTGCGGTTCCGAGTAGATCTTGTGAGATCTATTGTTGTAAGAACTGAGGCTCTGAGTCGATCTCGAGGGATCGTTGTTGTAAGAGTTGCGGCTCCGAGTTGATCTTGTGGGAACATTAGTGTAAGCGTGATTTCAATTTCATGAACCGGACACAGTGCTTATTTCTTCACGAGTGGGAAACAAGGACGTAGATTAAGTGGGTCGAACCTTGAGAATATTTTCTTGTGTTTGCTTGTTCAGACTTGCTCTTGCTTTATCTCGCTTATAACTTCGCTTACTATTGCTTATTGTTGAATATAATTTTAATTGTTGAAATTATTTTAATTTCAGCATAATTGATTAGCATCACCTATTCGCCCTTCTCTAGGTGATTTTCAGCATTATTGGTGGGCATGATAATAGATGCACTTCTTTTGAGCTCAAATATATTAAGCATAACGGAACCAGTCGTTGGAAATCAGACATGCGAGGAAGCAAAATAACAACATACATCTTGAATCCTTGATCTTATATTAATCATTTGGGTTTAAGATATATACCCCCTAAATCATGCATAGTTAGAAATTTACCCCCAAATCATGTGAATTGCTAATTTACCCCTGAAACAAAGAATTTTGAAGCAAGGTTAACAAAACCAGTAAAATCCTCAAAAGCTTACACCATTTTGTTTGGTTGCATAAAATTGGAAATCGTGGTTCCAAAATTTAAGGATTTAGTCCAAATTACACCGTTTAGTTTCTTACAAATGAAGAATCCCAATTCCATGTGGAACCCCAACACTGCACTCCCAAAATGAGTGAATTGAATCATCTAGTAGTACAAAAGAGGTAATAACTTACTTCCTACTTATATTACAATGCAAACTCTCCCACGAAAAGGGAATTTCCGACATAGAAGTAGAAAATATTAAATTGCAGAATTCTCTCCAAGAATGAGGGAATTCCAATACAGAGTTAAAAGACAATTCAAATAATCCATGCAAACAGCAGGAATTCGAATTCAATAAGAAACTTTAAGAAAAAACAAACACCATGAATTGGACATTGGAATTGTAATTCAGTCAATCGATTCCAAATTTCATAAATCATAAATTAAAAAAATGGGCTTGTGAATCCATGCAACCACATGGACACTTTTTTGACCCAGAATCCCCATGTACAATTCAATACATTCTATCAGAGGTTTTGAGACGTGATGGCATAATATGAATATTAGAAAAGTACCCAGCCATTGGTAAGCTCATAGAATACTAGTGTACGGCTTTAAAATGAAGGTAAGCTCAAAAAAAGATTAAGCACATACCTTTGAAATGAAGGGGATTCGAATTCTTGTGTATGGCTTAATGAGCTTGAGCAAGACTTGAGTTCTGATGTTCTTCAAAAGATCCTCAATGTAGTTGCGGATGAAAGGATCATCCATGATTGTCCTTCTGTTATTCTGGACAATTTCAACCAGGGTTTAGTTAATATATAAACGTACCAAAATGCTAAGAGGTTCTACTGAAAAGCAACATGCACTAGAGTATGCCCACCTTCAAGATTTTTTCAAATTCAAGAATATCATTTCGTTGATATGCAGCTATAAGATTTGTCATTGCCAAGATTTCAGGATCATTCTTGTATCTGCAAGAAAAGTGCAGTGATTATTAAACAGAGAAACTTCATGTCTGTATAATATATTAATAGCACGTACAAGAAAAAAAGTAGAATGAACAAAACAATTCTTTTGGGGTAATGAATATCAAATTCATCTAAGGACTTACGGTTTCGCTTCCTGCCCATCAAATGGGTTTACTTCAGATTCCATTAGCATATTGGCAAGAACCAAATATCTGTTATATTAAATTATAAGTAAGAATTTGGTTTTTTTTTTTTTGGGTGGGTGAGTGGGTGGGTTGGGGGGGGGACCGATAACAAAGTAGGTTTCTGAATTACTTAAGGCACTGGATGCGGCGCTGATTGCCAGCTTCATCATAATTCTTGAAAGCTTCAAAGAAATCAGTGGCTACTTCTGCCCATTGACGTTCTGCCATATGCATCTTTCCACCACATTCATGAATGATTCCCATTATTCGAGGATGGGGAATTGCTGATTTTATCGAAAGGGCTTTCTGGTACAATTGCTGCCATAAACCATCATGTCAGAACATTTAAAAGAGAGTAAAATTTCAAATCTAATTATATTCCTTCCATAATTGTATGTTGTTGCCATACGTACATGCTTAGAGACAGATGAAACAGTAGCATCTTGTATTTTTATGTAAACCTTCAAGCTTCTCATATGAATTGGATGCAAATTTATAAGGTTAGAATTTGAACAATGATTAAATGTATGTAACAGTGGCATGGTCTCTTGCTAAAAATGTCTTATTCTGCAGTTGCTTGCTTTTTGCAACAGATCTTTAACTGGAGCCAAAAGCTCCTTGCCAAGTTTCAAGGAATATAGGTCGTGTCTGAAAAGGGGAATTCTTCTTTTACTTGAGTTTACTTGGTTTTAATTTATGCGTCTTATAACCAAGGATACTCTAGTGTCGAAAATTTTGGCCATAAGCAATTCATGAAGAAACTAGGAATTGTTATAACAACTTTTTTTGTTTTTCTTACCTAGATTCCTCCATATCCAAGAAATAACACTTAAACACTACTAGGCATAAGCTGTCATTATACCCATTTTATATTATGCCTAAGAGGGGTGCTATATCCAAAAGTTGGGTATGAGTCTCTGACCTATGATGAGGTTATTCAAGTTCCAGAACGGGCCATAAAGCTGGAGGGCAGCATCCTATGAACATTGTAATTGCATCGTAGATACTTGGTGGCAGGTAAGTGCATCTAAGAAATTTAAGATGTGAAGCTTCACAAGTTTCTAGTAATAATATAAATACTGGATCCATCAGAAAAATTGGCTTTTCTCTTTTGCACTACTGAGGCCTGAGGCATGGCTCGATGATGATAGAGGAGAGAGGCTGGGTTGTAAAAGTCCCAGATTCAAACCACAGTTTCGGCCTATGGCCTCTGTTCAAGTTGGGGGAGAACCAAAAAACATAAAGTAAAAGAAAAGGACCTGCTTTGCAGGATTTGATGCATTCCACCAACCTTTTTCCTCGATCACACAAAAAAGGTTACTTTGTTTTATCGGAATATGAGAAGGTCAGATCAGTTTTTATTTTTTAAGGAAATTTTCCACATGATGTGAGGTTTCTTTTGATTTCAACAGCAAAAGACCACAGCAATCACTAAAATTTGAAATGAAGTTTATTTAGGACACTTTACTCTCTTAGTGACGGGCAAAACATCCGCATTTGTGAACATTGAGAATCCATTACAATGTAATTTGGCTTAATTCTTCATGTTCACCTTCGGATTCATCTCTCAGGAATACTTTTAACCCAACCATTCGTAATCCCCTTGCACATCAACAGTGTCTCTATTTTCCTATATTTTGTTTGAACTTTACGAATAAAAGAGTATTTCCATAAACCAAGTATAAATAAAACTTCATTAAATAAAACAGTTCGGTCTTTCATTCCAAGATTCCTTTTCCATTTTAACTTGTTTTTAATTAGTGGCTCTTTTGCAAAACAGAATATAGAACTTCTACCTTAATATGGTCATAGAGTCTCTTCATCCTTCCCAACCAACAGGCCTTTATTTCCCTCATTGGTTGATGCGTCACGTACCAATAACTCAATTTGGTTGCTGCCTGTTCTACAGTAAACTATTAGATAGCTGGCCCATTGGGTTTTGCAGCCTTTTTCCATTCAAGGACTATTTCCTATTTTATTTGACCTTTGAGATCCTCAGACTGAACCCTCGGTTTGGGCTGGACCATTTGACACTATTATTGAGATCTGATCAACACTACTATTGAGATCTGATCTCCAGGTTAATGGCATATATTTGCATTTTTTCCTGATTATTCAGTTCTTGGAATGCACTTAACAATAACTCAGTTAGGTTAATGCCTGTTCTACAGCTGCTTATTAGATATTTGGGCCCATTGTTTTTTGCAGTCTCATTTTTATTCAAAGACTATTTTCTATTGTATTTTCCCTTTGGGACCCTCTCCCAAAACCATTGGGTTGGGCCATTTGAGTTGAGACTACTATATAAAATAGCTATAATGACATGTCTTCGCATTGTCTTGATCATGTGTTGCTCACTGAGACATTGAGGACTTCTCATCCTTATATCATTCCCTTAGTTTTGACTTTCTCCCAAGTTCTTTGCATTGCACAAGCATCTCTCATATATAGAGTTTTAATTTTATCAAGAGACTCTTTTAGAGACAGACTAGCGTTATTCCGGAAGGATTCGAGGCAAAATCCTTCTCACTCAAATACAACCCTACAACATCCGAATGCAAGATCCATTTCGTTGAGGTTGAATTACATTATTTCAAGTAACTAAAAATCAAAAATCATTTATTTTGAAAACAGTTTGCCCATCCATCAAGTAGGCCGAAAATGGACAGCCGAAAATAGCATATTGCTTGGATCTACGTCTTTAAACATACAAATTCTTGATCCGACCATTTTATCATGATCTAAACACTTAAAAACACTCACACACCATTTTTGTTAGATTTCAAATAATCCACATTGTTAAACTAACCAACTCACCATTTCGGCCATCCATTTTGCGCCTACTTGATAGATGAGCAAAAAGTATTCAAAATACATAATGTTTCCCTATAATATAGATCAACCTCAATAAAATGAATCTTGCATTCGAATGTCGTAGGATTGTATTTGAGTGAGAAAGATTCGGACTCGAATCCTTCCGGAATGACACAAGTCTATCTCTTTTATCAATTATCACAATCTTTAGAGCATTCCTGCATTCATGTTGCCAGCCACATGAGTGCTACCAGCTTCTATCTCCACCACAATATTTAGATTAACTAGCAAACTCGATTTGATCGTTTCCGATTGCAGTCAACTACTCTTTATCAATGGATTTCTAATCCTAGTGAATTTTCACTTCTTATGTTACTCAAAAAGGGTTCCTAATTGAGATCATACAGGTTAGTATGTTAATATTTATAGCATTCAGATGTACGCATATACTGCACACAACAGATACATGAATATTCCAATTCTGGAAATTACCTGTGGCACACACCACACAGTGCTTCCTTGTGTCTTTTATGCAGGTGTCGTGTGTATCATGAAAGTGACCTATTTTGATCTTTGTTTTTTATGTGCCTTAAAGTTGATTAATTCCTCATAGCAAAATCTATTATCTTCAACTTATAGATTTTTCTTAGTCCAGGAGCATTTTTGTGACTTGCTCCTCGCTTGGAGAGCTTAGTTGCACGAGGAATAAGGCAGATTTTCCTACTTACAACTAGCCTTCTAGGATTCATATGAGTCCTTGTCTTGTCCATAGTTTACTTGGCCATGAATTTTACTATTTTTGGGGGTTAGTGTGAAAACATCAAAACAAAATTTTATCACAACTTTCATGGATCCTAGTGCTCCGTAACTGACTCCATTCAACTGAAGAAGGCATAAAACTTTGGCAAATCTTTGTCCACCCTTGCCCTCCACATCCAAACCCCATCCTAATAGAAAAAGGTTTAAATGAAGATGATGAGATAAGGCATTAGCATATTTGAAATAAAAAATTAAATTGATGCATCAATTAATTGTTTGAATGATTACTGATTTATATGATATCAAAGCTTCAAAGTTATTTCCATCATGTATAACTTAATTACATTCAAAGTTTAACCCTTTCCGAATTATTTATTCAAGTTTTAGGTTTAAAAAATGATAACTATAGAAGGCAGGGGCACGTTAACATGATGTATCTCTGCCTATCTTATCCCATTTTTTCAAGAATTGTTATGACAATGTATCTGCATTATGTTGCAAAATGTTTATGTACAACAAAAATATATATAAAAACCAATTATCTATGAAGCATAGTCACTTCAAACGCAAATCCCTGTTGTGTTGGACATGTGTTGCACACAAATGAGAGAGACACTTCTTGTCGAGTCATTGTTGCTTTGTGTGTGCAATTTTCAAATTTGTTGTGCTGTTATATTATCATTAAGTGTGTGCCCATGTTGGTGAGTTCATACATGTGTTTCTTAAAAAATATCAATTAACAAGTAATAGCTTCAAAAGTCTAATATTAAATCCCTCCATAAATATTACAAACAAACACATGCAAGACTACTCTGAAAGCGAAGTTGGTGGAAGCGAAATTTATGGCTTACAACCTGGATGCAACTTAGGCTGGAAATTAATATATAGAAGAAAGAAAGAATCTAACTGTACTAGATTACCTCTTTCAATATATACCAGATACCATTAGTTTACAAATTTAAGCAGTTATGACCTTAAGCCAGTCGGAAAAGCCAATAAACATATACAAGCACGAGTAGAAACAATGGTAGTGAATAATAGTTACAAACATTCTGGGATACAGAAAACTCAACATGCAGCGTAAACTAAAATTAATTGGAGGTGACGGACAACCATACTACCTTGAGTTTTTTGTTATTCTTTGTTTCAGTGTACATTTGGATCTCAATAGCATAGACTTCCAGAAGCTGTGTTCCCTTCTTATGATCATCAGAGCCATCTTCTCTTCGACAAGATTTGTGCAGTTCTTTCAGGATCTGTTGTGCCCAAGAAACGGTTGAGAGTAACTTATACCATGCAAAACTCAAGGAAAACAGGAAACAAAATTCAATCTGAATACCTTGTTCATTCGTCCATATTCACCCATATCAAACCATATCTTGCAAAGTTTAAGATTTGTCTTAAACCAGAGTCTCTACAAAATTATAAAGAGAGTTTGAAATAAACATAAATGCTTAGTCCATAGCACTGAGAGATGGGAAAAGAAAATTTGTCCGGCCAAAAATTGATTTACTACCTCATTCTTAGCCTCTTCAAGAGCCTTTAGTGTTGTCTGATAGAACTCCTGTAAGAGACTAAAATTCTGACTCGCTGAACCAGAAACGAAATCCATTATGTTATTTAGACATTTTTCACTGTAGTTACGTGTAACAGCTGACTTTATGTATGTTAGCATCTCCCTGTAGGCTTCCATCATCTCTTTATACTTCCCCAATCGATAGTAAAGCTTCACAGTTTGCTTTAAAGCTTTGAATCCCCTAGTTATAAGAACAGGAGGAAAAGATAAGGTAGCAAAAAAGAAAATTTTGCTAGCTATATAATCTAAAAGCTAGCACCAAAAAAATCAATAACCAAAACTGCAACATATCTTTAAAATATTACCAAAGCAACTAGCAGATCACTGAAAATATAGTTTATAATCATACCAGATTGTTCAGTACCACAGGATCGATAAAGAACAAAATACATGAACTTGCGAAAGTGTTGAGTGTTAACTATCTTTGAAATGCAAGACAGGTTCACATAAAATAATAGGCTGAAAAATCTAGGCTAAAGTCAAACAAAAACAAGTTTATGGAAAAGAGAGCTAAAGAATACCTACCTTCAAAGAGGAGTGATCCAAGAAACCAAAAAGGGCAAGAGTTAAAAGGTGACATGAGTTGAGTTGTTTGTGGATGCAGAAACGAGAATATGTACACAAATATAAAATAACCTAAAATGATTAAAGATTAATCTTTAGCAGTTTTGTTGGAATGCAAAAGACAAATACAGATAAGATGCAGAAAATTCTTCCTTCGATTTGCTTAACAGACACTTGTGGTGCTACATTCAATCAAAAACAAATGGAAAAACAAAACTTTAAGATGCTCACCACTCTGCTTTCTCAGATTCCATGTGAACTACTTCAGCAAAACCAGAAAGTGCTCCCTCTGGATCAGTTTCCACTTGGCCTGAAAGAAGGAACATGCAGAATTTAGATTAAAGAATAAGTACAAAAGCAGAACCTAAAGCCGAAATACAAAGAAGCCATGATTCAAGGCCACACAGATGCAGCACAAGCCAGATGTAATATACTAATAAAGTAATAATCATCCATAGTGTTGGAAAATTTTCCATCAATTATATATTAAATGAAAGCTGAAAATCCCTTCCTCAGATTGTAATCATGTGAGCAGTTTACACATTTTTGCAATCAGTTATTCAACAAGGCCAACTGGTCTGCCTACCTGTGCATCCTTTCCGAGTGAGTCATATTCATTTCGGTACAGTAATAGGTAAACGAGAAGGGTAAGATTAACTAACTCTGGGTTTCCATCGATTTATTACATGATGTTTTTATTGAAAAGACCTAAAACTTGGACATTCAAGGCACACCAAATGCGCTTGAAGATAATCAAAAGAGAGCAGGTGAGATGGCCAACGCATTGCTTCTCTAAGTAGTTGGTCTTAAGTTTGATTTCAATTGTCCTCAATGGGGCACCCCCAATGAGATTTTACCATAATAGTTGACACGTGCATAATAGAGGAGAAGATGTCACGTGACAAAGGACTAGGTTGGAACCATACTAACTCTCCCTTGTCGTAGGAGCAAAGATCCAGATAGCAGCTTCTCAAGTTCCACATCTAAGTTGAATTCTCCTTTGTCATCAGTTACTACTTGCATCGACTTTAAATTGTTAGGTTATCCACACTAAACATGCAAAGGAAAAAAATCGGTATACACGCAAGAGGAATAAGTGTACCATGAAGGTAACAGTGAGATTAAGCCTAAAATGCCATTCAAAGCTTTGTACATGCATACATATACATGAGAAAACAGGGTATAAGCTTCAGCCCATTTGGTTTCTTGTGCTAGAGGACACGTGGCCAGGGCCGGAATAGGGGGAGGGGGTACTTTAACATGATGCTCAATATCTTATCACTTATATCTTATTAATTATACATAAAACTACATGGCATACATACCTTATATATAAAGCTTTAATTGGTAATAAAATCCATGAAACCGTGAGACACAAAAAAAAAATTATCATGCAATATAATGCTTTTGATGGCAAAACCGTCAAGGTAGCAATGAAATTTGATTCTTGACTTTTGAATAAATTTATAACTATTTAAGACTTATTTCTATACCGCCCACCCAAAAATATTTCCTGGTTCCACACCTGCACATGGTGCTCACATGTGCATTCTCTCCTATTTCAGCATACTTTTGAAAATTTTGCAAATAAACCCCTCCTTTACCACCAAAAAAAAACACAGCCTCTCTCTAAACAGAACTCATTCCTATCCAATTCGGAATCATCATTTGGAGCAGTGAGCAATCCGCTTTAGTAAATAATGGATGTTGTAGTGTTATATTGCATGTTTTGTGTTATGAAATTTGTCATCTCGTGTAAAGACAACTTAATCGTGTACCAAACTGCTGTAAATTTTCTGTAGGTGAAGTCTTGCTCTTTGGATATGCATTGAACTTTTGTTGCAGAATGTTTCCTCTACCATTTCTTTGTTGTGATTTGTGTTTAGTAGTTGGATTGGATCTAATTTACTTTGTAATTTGTGTTCTGCAATTGAAGTTTTCTCAGAAAAAATACTTAAGAGTTATCCAAGCTAGTTAAGTTGATGTGGAATTTGTTCAAGCCAGCTTAGCTTAAATTAATCCAGAGCGTAAGGCAAATTCATGGAGCTTCCAACAAAATAGGCACATTCACTTTGGCTCTCTGATTGAACTCAAAGAGAGAGCGTAATTGTTCCCTAGTTAGGGAGCAAACTGCTCTCTATTTGCTCAGACAGAAAGTAGTTTGCTCTCAAATCTAGATTGCTTTTTTTTTTTATTGTTTTTGTTAATGACAGAATTTAGAAATGAAGTATCAGAATCATTGACTAAATAATTTGGATGTTCCTATGTTTTCATATGAAGCTTGCACCTAAATTCGTGATTTAGCAATATGCTAACATCACATTGCATCCTGTCAAATATCTTTCAGGCATTAGTTGTAAAACCTGTTGAAGTCGGTATGTTGCATTCAGTTTTGCTATGAAAGTCTGGTGGATCAATCTATACCTGGAGTAAGCAGTTGAGACCCATAAAGAGCAAAGTGACAAAACTCCTCTTCTTGTTGCGAGAAGTGTATTGTACTCCCGGTTTTAAATATCGACCAATATGGCCGAGATATCGTCCGATCTCTCCTTTTTTGCCAGCTGCCGATACGATATGGGAAAATCGTTCGCCATATCGTTTGCAGCAAAAAACGGCCGATATATGAAATATCGGCCGATAAATCATCCAATATATCACCCGATATGAAATAACTTATTTATTGCATGATTGCGTGCAAACGTACATTGTTTTTTTAGTGTCTCTGCAAGCATATTACATCATTTTTATTAGATAGATGATATGGATGACTCTAAACCAACTCTTAATTATCAATATTTCATTATATATAGTGTCCAATATGAACGTCCGATATGCGCGCGTATCCCGATATCTTCCCCGATATCTGATATCTGATATGAAAAAACCCCATCCGACACGATTCCGATATCCGATATTTAGAATCTTAACTATACTATGTACGGATTTTCTATAAGCCGACTTCGTAGATCATATCAAGAGTACTCCGATCATATTCAAATATCTCCATGTTATTAGAAAATAAATATATAACCCTCACCACAGTTTTAGCATTTTGGAGTAGTGGCGGGAACTTTAATATGATACCAGAGTAACCCAGAATCAAATCTCAATGGACGTGTATTTAAAAAGCGAGTTTAAAATGAAATACCGCCATGTAAAAGTCCAGATTTTGACCCATAAAAGGGCACTCGACTAGCGGAGGTGTCTTACGGTATTAGAATATAAATATATATCCTCAACCCTCACCACAACTTCGGGATTTTGGTGTAGTCGCAAGGACTTTGATACGATATCAGAGCAACCCACATTCAATTCCACCGTGCATGCATTTAAAAAGAGAATAAAAATTCTATCGCACAAAAGCCCATATTCCAGTCAATAAAAAGACGTTCGACCTGTAAGGGCATGTTGAAATAATATAAATACATTACTCTCAACCCTCGCACAACTTGGAAATTTTGGTGTTGTGGCAGTGCTCTAATACCATATTAAAGTGATTACCGCTACACAAAAAACTCCTAAGTCAAGTATGTCGCCAATAGCCTGAAAGATCCTTTTCATGGTTAATTAAAATAATAAAGAACCCTCTAGTAAAAAAAATTAACTAGGGTTACCATAGGAACCAGGTATGAAAAATTGGAAGCTGTTATCCTTTACAAGTCTGATGGCGGCAAGCGGTTGCGTTAATTACAAGCTATATGATATTGTTTTATGTTCAAGGCATTATGTGAAAGGCTAACATTTTTTGCCAGGGCCCAATTCAGATCAGCTCCTCAAGTATAGAATGTTGATCTCAGCATTAGACACAAAATCCATAAATATTCATATCCGAAAATTCTAAGATTTGATTTTGGGCCCCAGATGAAACAAATCCATTAAAAAGCATCAATTGCAGGTGGGAAGCAATAAAATTAATCAAAGCATGCTCACTGATAACTCCTGTATTTTTTTCTGAGCTTCTTCACTTTATTGGGGAACAGAAATACCGAAAAACGAATAATGAAGCAAGCAAGTTAATTTAACTCAGAAGATGTTAACATTAATACACAATATACTAACAAAGGTAAATGACATACTCATTTTATATCCACCGAACAAAATAATTCTAAAGGGATATCTTTCATGTGTATAAAACATATCTCCTCATTGACACATCAAGTTTGTATATTTTAGAACTCCATGGCGTCATCCAGCGAGAAAAAGAATCTACATCGGATATCATAACTAATGCAACTCAGGACCAAAAAGAAGACTGTAAACTTGGATAAGATGAGATTAGGTTACACATTGGGAGCTAAAAGTCGACTTGGGTCTATTCATCTGCGTTGGTAATCAGTTAGTCTTAGAGCTATCATAACACATTCCCATCAGTTACTGTCACAAAGAAACCAATGCCTTTTAAGCAAGAACAATGATCAGCATAAAAAAGATGCGACAAGCTGTCATAAGATTCATAACGCATTGCCATCTAATGTTTTCCTGTTTCCTAACCGCACGAGGAAGTAGTTCTTCGATGTAACTGGTAACTGCAGTACTTTTCACTTACAGCCATACCTTGATTATGTGTGGAACTTTTAAGTTTTAGTCATATTAGTTAAGGTGCTAGAACAATATTCTTTAACCATATTGTTCTCCAAACTTCAACTTTTTTCTACCCGTAAACAAAATGTAATATTTTGTTTCAAAGTGCGCAAATCCATACCATGCAAAGACCAGACAGAAGTGTTAAATGGATCTGCCAACCTCCTTACTTATCAGCTCCAGGTTGGGCACAAGTCAGTTTGATTCTTTTAAAAACAAACCTGGATTTCTAAAGCCTATCAAAGCAAAATGACACAAATTTATTCATATATCAAATGCTTGCAAGAACTCTTTCAGTAGTTTGGGGGGGGCCATCAATATAGACTGATATTAAACTGTATTTTCTTTTCCTGTCTCACAACACAATCATATCAAGCCCCTTAATAACATCTTCATGTCTCCTTGTTACCATATACTTGACACTATGACAGAGAAGTATTTAATGACTTACAAGGAGCTCATATTGATGACACCCACAAGTTTAAAATATTGAATCATCTCTGGACATGATAATCAATTAAAAGAGTAGAATTTACAAAATTCCACACATTTTGTTAGTGCTTACTGCTTAATAACATGCATCATGTCCAACTATGAGTAAAATTTTTGTCTCCTTTAACCCTGAGGTGGGCCCTAATAAAAGCACATGATTTCCCAAAACATAACAAGAGGGTATCCTCTAAAGACCAGTCTTCAAGATGGAGTAACTGTGAAGTATTCAATGAGATATTTGTGAGATGCTTCACTTCAGAACCTAAATTCAAATTGAAATTAAATTGCAGATAAATTTTTAAATCTAGATTAGCTTTGAATTTATGTTATTTAGAACTCAATATGGCCAGCAATTAGAACTGAATAAGTCAACATGGCTTCCTGAATAGAGAGTTCCTTTAATGAAGATAGCCTTAAGTAACTTGCTTATTTAGTTATTGCTCCATTATATTAAACGCCTTCATCCAATAATACACTTCTTTCTAATTCAAGCATAGTAAACTAATGTTCCATACGGTTGTTGTAGTGCAGAAAAAATTCCAAATAAGTGAACACCTCTGAGCCTCCATATCTCCACTTATCCTTAACTCCTAAAACTTCAACACTAAATCAATTCATCCTCAGCTGAAATAGCTCAAACATTTCCAAAGGTTTGAAAAGACAATATTACTAAAGCAGAAATAGAAAGGTAGAGAACATGAAGCAGCCCAAAATCTCAGAGCTACCATTGACTGAACCTTATTACAAAATTAATCAGAAGGTTTGAAAATGGTGTAACACTGCCCCTATATCTGCCAACCACTGAAATCAAACTAGGAATAAACATCTCTTATACGAGATTGGGTTCTTCTACTTTCCTCTTTTAGTATAACCCAGTTGGAAATTATATAGTACCCTTGAGGCATAAAACCTACTTAAAAAGTTGGGCAAACCATTATACCATTTAAAAATGCAACCTTAAGTGTACAAACAATATCTAGTTTCACTATACCCAAGTTGGGGGCTGTTCTTACATATAGTTGGTGTTATATATTTGGCTTTGGAGGCATAACTTTGCTTATAACTAAAAATTAGGCGTGCCTTTACCATTTCCGAAGGCACCTAATTAGTCTAAACCAGCAGGGGCCCCAACTCTTCACCAACATCTACCACATTCTTCCAAAAGGCAATTTAATTTCCAGCCAAGAGAGTTAGTAATTAAATGCTCACACAATAAATTCCATCATGCAAACATTTTTAGTTCACTGGGGCCGTAACTAAAAGGAGGCAAAAATAACAGACAAATCATAAGCTTCCAGCAAAAAAAGTCCATCTCATGGAAAAGAATCCATAAGGATTTACAGACAAGATTACAAACCAAATATGTGTGCACCAACACTGACTTATGAAACTGATTATACAGTCTCGTGAAGAATTAGCAACATAAACCCTAAAACTTTACCTTTTGAGTTGTAGTATTGATTCTCGATATCAACATCCTGCTCTTCGGGCTCCTCTTCTGAGTACTCAAATCCATAATCCTCCATGTCCGCATCTAAAACCCACCAAAAAGATCAAATCAAAAAATAATCCAATAGCAAGATTTCGCTCAAGATCAAAAACCCTATCGCCCCATGATCACATAACAAGCAAACAATTTTTGCAGTTAGGGTTTTTTTTCAAAGGAGAAGAAATCGAAACCCTAAATCTCAAAGAAAGAAGAGGCAGTTGCTCACCGGAACCCATGGTTGGAGATCGGCGACCGGTAGTCGGTGCTCTGTGGGGCCCTATTGGGGTTTTTGAAAAGGAAACGAGAGATTGAATTGAGGAGCGAGGAGAAAGGGAGCGGATATTTTCACCCCAAAAATCTGATTAAAACACCCCACTTAAAACCCTTTATGAAGGGACACTTTTAACTCCAATTAAGAATGTTTCATATATTCTTAAAATTTTAATTAAAATACTGTTGTTGACGATAAAAAATCAACAGATGACAAAAAAGATTGAAGAGAGAAAAAGAAGAAAGACGGAAAGGAAGAGAGAAGAAGAGGGCAACAGTGGAAGAAAGAGGAGCAAGGGGAGAGGGCGGTGGTGGAAGGAGGAAGAGGAGGAGGAAAAGAGGGGGGGGGCGAGAGCAGTGGCTGCGATGGAGAAGAGAGATGTTGCTCTCTTTTCCTCCGGCGGACAGATTGACTAACAAATTTTATATAGGAGTCACGGGAGAAAGCATCTCTCATTTCGCTCGGTTGGTTTTGATTATATTAAAAATAATTAAAATTGATAAAGGCCCCATCTTATAAAGGCATCCTCACTCATGGTGATTTAAGACACCCACCTCATGTTATTCCTTCTTCACTCATCCAACCCCTAAGCTTCAAACCTAAAAAAATTTACCCACTCACACACTTAAAATCAACCTACATTTTGCCGTGGCGTTAATGCAGAAGCAATTAACAACGTCAGAGCTTACAACACCGAGAAAGTTAGTTTTTACCGACTAAAATCGCTCAAAACATAAATTTTGTGGAATGAGTTTCGTCTCCATTCGGCGTTCGTCCCTCAAACAGCGCATCAAAGCATTTCTTTTGGGTTTGTCAACAACAACCATTTTGTTGAGGTTAGTAACATATTCAGGAAATTCATTCTTTCATGGATTTAATATTTTTTTATTTATACGAGTTATATTTATATGCAGGTACATCTAAATAAGGGAAATCCACAACCCCCGATTTCGTATAAGTGACAAAAAAACTATTTTCAATTGCTAATTAATGGGATGACGGTTAGGAGAAACAACTCCAGATGTATTCGGATTGTTTAGCAATGATGTTGATAGATGTACAATTGAAATTGACTAAATTTTGGTTGTGCTGTAATATTTAATGAATGGATTTCCAATTGCTAAAAAAAATTAGTTGGTTGTGTCGTCACATATTGATGGATTTCCAATTGCTAAAAAAATTTGTTCTGTTCGGTCGTGCACGGCCAAACAAAATCAAACGACTCGATCGTGCACAGTGAAACAGAGCTATAAAGTTCGGCCCTGCACGGCCGAGCAGAATCACATTGTTCGACTCTGCATTGCCAAACAGAATAATAATGTTCGGCCCTGCACAATCGAACAGAGCCCTTTGACTTATTTGTTTAATGCACACACGCGCACAAGCAAATAGTAACTAAAATTATTTTGGCCACAAACATATCTGAAACAAACGCACTACAGAAACATTCACAATCAAAATCTTTCAAAATATATGAAATCGTTCAAAACACACACACACACACACACATATTACATATACATCTTCACATTTGAACATAAAAATCTAGTCATATCTAAATTAACTTCTACGCTCTTTCCGTCGTGCCTCCCTCTGAGTTCGCTTGGTCATTGCAAATGCCTCGGATTAGCCAGTCTCAATGCCATCAAGTGCATCAATCATCTCATGCAACATCCGATGTAGAGCCGGCACAATGTGTGATCCAGTTGGCTTCAATTGGAGTACGGGTGCGGAAATCCCTCTACACGAGCTATTTGCTGCAATGAAAATATACAATATGTTAATAAAATAATAATAAACGGGGTTAAAATAATTTATTTTTATATGTTTATCAGAAAAAATGTATGTTACTTGTGCAAGCACAAAGGCATCGACGTCCTCATGATGTGTATGCCTAGGAGCCAAAAACCTATTAGACGGATTTTGTATGACAGGATGAGATATCCGTCAAAACCAGTCCATATATCTGTCTACAGTGTCCCATTGGCACCTCATTTTTATGCTTTTTTTCACACGTGATAGTGTGTGGGACTATTACCTGTCCCAGAAACTATCGCTTCATATGTAAGACACATGATATTTATTTGCAGTCTATCCCTCTTGTAACCTTCTCTGGACTAAGTGGCAAGGGCGGGATAACCTGGACCCTACAAATTGTCTAAGCACCCTTTCTGGATGGTAAGATTCGAGTACATCGATGCACTTTAGACAGCCACTGAAAAAACAAATTGGATGTAGTGGATGACGATCTCTGAAATCCTGGTATGGATTCCATACCACCTACAAATGAAAACAAGTATCGTTAATATAAATTCTCATTCAAAATGCATTACAATTATGTATAACAATAACTTACCTCATGCGCCTGCAAGCAATCAAGTGACTCACGTATTGCGTAAAGGTTTTCCAATGAGCCACTCGTTGATCCACGCCATACCCACATGCACGCTTGTGGAAGATCATTTATATAGCTCATGTTATGAGTGAGACGAAGGCTGGGAAAGTGCTCATAAATTCATAATGTTGATCAAATCACGTTATATTCATATAAAATATTATGCTCATAACCACGTGAAAGGTTTAATAATACCTTCAAAAGTGGCAGATATCCAGCAATCTGCATAACTTCATCTCTTGAAGCATGCCCTAGTAGCCTATACATGGATGCTAATGTAGCAGCTCCTCTGGCATAGGATGATATCTGACTGAGGTGCTCAAATAATTTTAGGTAGTCGATGGGAACCCTCATTCCAATCTTGTCACTGAAGAGAGTGCAACCGACCAAATACAACAGATAAGCTCTGGCAGCGTATTCAATACGTCAATCTGATGTAGAATCTGTGACATTGAAAAACTTGGATTGGAGCCATTCCAATCGAATCAAGCTACCCCGAATCATGCCTAACTCATCATCTGATTCCAGAGGTGACACACTAAGTAAACTAACAAAAATTCCTTGGACATCAGTTATTCTCTGGGGCATGATCACAGAACGACCCATCATCGGTATACCCATAAGTGTGAGAACATCATCCAGTATGATAGTCAAATCACCGAACGACATATGAAAAGTATGTCTCTGATTGCCACCGTTCCACGAATGCAGAGATAACAACCCTATTTGCTCTTCGGTAGGAAATGCTTGTCAACCCTTACAGTCCGAATTGATGAATATACGTAACAAAATGGTGATTCGGTGTGTTATCATTCCATTCCCAATCATTCAATTTTGTTGCATGAGAGATGCATTTGAGTGGTTCTCTCTCCTAAAATTTTGTCATTAGCACGATAACATCAACCGGGTTTCATCATATATTCAACTAAAAAACCTTAAAAATTAAGTTCTTACATCGCCATTTCAGATGTATGTCTCTATATGAGTTTAAAAACTCTGCAGCAATGTAATGTCAGTCGGACTACCCGAAAATGGCGTAGTCAACTCTTCCGACTCCTCATCTCCTTCGCCCTCCTCTATTTGAGGAGCATCCTCTGTTTCAGGAATGACGGTAGATGAGAACTGACCTCGTCTAGGACATCTTTCTGAGGTCGTAGGACTGACTCTATAAGGGCCTGCAGTATTCATGCCTACGATGGAGGGAAAATAAAACATAAACATTTTAAAAAAATTGTTCGGACGACTACATATGAATTATTTACTGTTCGGCCGCAAACAACCGAACATAAGAATTTTGTTATGTTCTGTTCGGCCGAACAAAATTCATCTATTCAGTTGAAGACGATCGAACAGTGTAACAGTTATTCGATCACCGACCGATGAACAGTTGTTAAATTGTTCAGTCATCTTCGACCGAACAGATGCGAAAATCGCAGCAAACCCATCGCCATTTTTGAATTTTTTTTTTTGAGAAATTACATCAATAAACTCATAATGTTTTGCATTTTACATACAAATACAACAAATCACGACTCTAAAAGTGAAATACAACCTCATCAAATTGAACAATTCAATGCACATTTCATGAATTTGTGAAAAATCAAAAAATCTCAAAAAAATACCTACAGAACGGTGACTGTTGTGGCGTGTCGATGGCGACTGTGGGTTCGTCGACAATGATGTGTCGACGGCGGTGGCAAACAACATTGTCGATGGCTGTTTGAGTGTGAGAGAAGAGATCTGACAGAGAAGAGAACTCACAGAGAGAGGGGGGAGATGGCGGAGGGTGTTGGCCCAAAGGCCCATCGCTCTAATTTTGATGATAATTAACTCATGTAGTTATAGTACTAATGATCTTGTGTTTATTTAGTCTCAGATATTTGATCAAGATCTTAGTAGGTGTCTAGTTTCAACAAAATATTTGAAGTCAAATTTTGGAGCTAACACGTGTTGATTCAAAAGCTCGCGCATCAAGATCACATCAAGTACTCAAGAGGAGTCTAGCTTATTGGATTAAGGTTTGGACCAAGTCAAGAAGGGGAAGAAGATTTTCAGATGACTTGTGTCTAGTTTTGTAAGTGTTAAATTTATTTTTAGATAAAATGCAAAGGATAGATTAGTTGTGGAATGCTCAAGTTCATATACACATACACAAAATTTATATGTGTTTTCATAAGATAGTTTTGTGTTTAGAAAATATCTTTTTGAATTTATCAAAACTTATTTTAAAGCTTATTGTCAAAAACATAGACATTTCATCTTATATGTGTAGTGGATTATATCCATACACACTAAGCTTCAAAAGTATTTAAAATATCTTATTTTTGTATTTGAAAAAATTTTAGAAAAATCATTTTTTAATTTGGAGATTATTTTTTGAAAAATACAGATTTTTGTTAAAGCAAAATTTCTTTATTACAAAAATGATTCAAAAAGATTGTAATATGTGTTGATATTTATCACACATATTTGTACTTCAAAGTATTTCAAAGAGCTCATTTTTGTAGATTTTTAGTGATTTCATGAGATTTTATAAGAAAATATAAAACCAAGTTTTAATCGCTGAAAATGTCTGACCAGGTCTTCTGGCGATCGACCGAGCAAGAAGTCGGTCGATCGGGCGGTCGACCGACGTACACAAAACGTGCATGGCCAATTGGCTGGTGGGACAGTCGACCGTCCAAAGAGTTGTGCTCTCTGGATCTGGCCCCGGTCGACCGGGCGGTCGACCGGTCAGAGAGCTCTGCTATCTGGATTCGGCCTCGGTCAACCAGGCGGTCAACCGTGGCACAACGGTCAGAAATCTGACCGTTGGCCGGTCGACCGTGCGGTCGACCGACAGCAGGATTTCCGGCTGAGTTGTCCCCAACGGCTAGTTTTTTGAGCCTATTTACATAGGGCTGTTTTGGTCTGTTTTCTACAAGATTTCAAGAGAGTTTTTGTGCTGGTTTTTCCTACCTCTCTAAGTGTTTATCTCCACTTGTTTTAGAGCTAATACTTCCATATCAAAAGGAGAGTTTTCAAGAGTGATTTTCAAAAGTGATTTGTTGAGTTTTTCACTATAAATCTATCCTAATTTTCCCACACAATCTTGAGCTATCCATTGCTATAATAATTCTCTAGGGATCTTTGTTGTGAGAGTGTTTTTAGGTGATCAAAGTGTTGAAATTACCAAAGTGTTTCATCATGTATATGAGGAGGCAAACTTGCGGGTTCGTATTGTTTCGAGTTCTAGTAAGAGCTCGATGTAGAGGTGCGGCCTCGGCAAGCTAGTGTGCTTGCGTGTGTTGTTCTTACTGGAAAAAGAGAGGGACTAGTGAGTTCAAAGAGTTCTAGTGTGAACTTGTTGTAGGTGTTGCGGCATCGAGTTATCTGGTGGATCGTTTCTAGTGGAACTCCTTCATAGTATTGAAGGCGGGGACGTAGAGCAAGGGTGCTCGATCTTAAAATAAATCTCCCGTATTTGTGATTGCTCTCTCTATCTCTCACCTGTGTTTATATCTTGCATGTTTACATTGCTTATATCTTTATATGCTTGATATATCTTGTGCTCCAATGTTATATGCTTGGGATTATTTGCTCACACTTGTATTCAACCAAGAGAGCCATAGTGGCACCTCAACTCTTATGTACAGAAATCTTGAGGAGATAGTATCTAGAGAAATCTTGAGGAGATAGTCCAGAGCCCTTCACCAGGAATTCGGCTACACTCTTGTGTTATACTTGGTGTGTTTAGCTTAATAATTTTTAGTTTGCTTAAATAGTTTTAATTCCACATTATTCATCATTAAATTAGTTTGTCACTTATTCACCCCCTCTAGGTGACCTACAAGTGATATTAGAGCTTGGTGCTCTTGATTTGGGTCTAACAATCTTAAGTTAAAGATCTTCATTTTTAGCTAATCACAATATTTGTTTACACACACATGGATTTCATGACACCTCCCATGTTTGATATTCTTAACATCCAAATTTGGAAAGTTAAGATATCAATGTACCTCAAAGCCTTAGGAATTCATGTTTATCTTGCCACTGTTAAATATTCTTATTTTCTAAATGGCAAAAATTGAGGCTAATGCAAAAGCCCTTCATGCTTTAAAGAGTGCCCTAAATGATGAATATTTATCTAGGGTTGCTAATTTTGATTTGGCTTTTATAATATGGAACACTATAGTCTCCATTGGTGAACAAAAGTAATAATATGCGGGGAGCGACTCAGATGATGGAAGTGATGCTTCCAACATATACTACATGGTTAAGGGGATAACCCTCTTGAGATAAATTCTAAATCCGAGCTTGATGAGGATGTTGACATGTCATATGATGAGCTTACTTTATTTTGTCAACAACTCCTTAAAAAATATGACTTGCTTAAAAAGGATAATAAAAGATTGAAAAATAAATATGATTCCATTTTAAAAGAAAAAGATTCTTTTCAAAATAAATTTGAATGCATTTCAAAATAAAATGAATGTTTGAAAAAGGAGAATATTTCCTTAGCTTCAAAATTAAATGATATTTGTGAAGGAAATAATTCTTTAAAAAATAAAACTAATTTGGTGGAAAAAGAAAAAGAAATTGTTTTGGAAGAAAACAACTCTTTGAAAAGAAAAATTATTTTAAAAGAAAAAGAAAACATTTCTAAAAAAAGACTGTTGATTCTCATAATGATCCTTGTCATGCTCTTCATGCTACTATTGATAAAAATGAGATTCAAGTCTTGAAAAATATAATTAATTGTTTGAGCTCAACTTTGAGCAATTGTGCATTTAACCATTATATATTGGAAATCTTGTTTCAAAAGAAACAAGCTCCACATGTTCATGTACATAACTCATGGCATACATATGCACACTATGCAAATCATGATCACACTCATTCTCATATGCATGCTAGAGTGTATAAATGTACACGTTGCGGGCGCAAAGGCCATCTTGCAAGATTTTGCTTTGATAGATTAAATTCCACAAATTTTGCAAATAAAAATGATTGGGTTCCTTATAATACTAACCCCCGTTGACCCAAAAGAAAATGGGTACCAAAATCCCCACCTCTTGTGTTTGATGTAGGTGTGGGCTCCCACATGACGTGAGAGATATGGTGCCTTGGTGGTGGATGCATATGGAGCTTGATGGACACTACAATTGATGCATCACCATCAAGGAAGTTTGGTGGGAGAACCAACATGATTTGGAGACTTAGAGAATAGTTCATATGGTTTGGTAACTATCTCTGAACTCCTATTTTATTTACATGCTTTTGTATAAATATTATTAACATGTTTTGGTTTTGTACTTCATAAGATAAATACTTGTTTAGATGTAGTTTTCATTATAACTTGCTTATATACTTTTATAAGTAGTGAGCAACATTTGATTCTCATATGTTTGTGTCCCATTGCTCATCTGTACTCATTACATGTACATGTATAACCTAGTTTTCATGATTCTTTCATTTATACTTGTTTTCCCTATCTTTGTGCATGTTTTGCTTCATGTGAAAATCACCTGGGGGTGAATAGGTGATAATACTAATCAATGCACAATTTAAAAATAATGATGCAACAATCGCCCAAAATAAGACTAGAAGCCGGATTCCCCGTGAAGGGCTCTGTACTCCTTCCTCGTGATTCCTCTTTAATATGAGTCGGAGGTGCACAATGCAATCTTATTGTATGAGTTTGTGATTGACAATATGAATATGAATCAAGAGAGTATTGCAATGAAAATAGAGAGCAAGTAATAGAAGCAATGAAAGTAAAGCAAGAAGCAAGAGCAAGTAAACCAAACGTAAACACCGAGAATTTTTCCGAGGTTTGAGCACCCAGCTCTACGTCCCCGCCTTCCCCAGAAGGATTTCTAACTACTTTCACTTCACAAAGATGTTACAAATACACCGGAGTACCCAACTCCACATCTCAAGTACAAGTATTCTCTTGGTGATCAAAAAACCACAACTCTCTTTTGCAAAACTCTCTTCCCTTACAAAGATCCTTGTAGAACAATGAGTAGGAGTGAAGCCCTTGTTTGTAAGTGGAAAAGAAAAAGAAATCAGAGAGTTTTTGAAAAACACTTCAGAAAATGAGAGATAATTTTAGCACAAAAACTAAGAAACAAAGCTCTTTTGAATGCCTTAAACTTTTGAATATTTTGTAAACTTTTCTTGTAATGAACCTCTCCCTAAACACCCCTATTTATAGGAGAGGGCTAGGGATTAATTAATAAACCCACTTAAGGGTAATTAGGAAGTATTAGGTTCAGCAAATATCAGTTAAACACTTTTTATAAAGAAAAGATAAAAATAAAACAACTTCAGAAAATAGCCGTTACTGTAGAAACGGCTCTTTCGGTCGACCGGTCGGTCGACCGGAGTTCAAAAATAAGAGTCGTTGCAGGCTCTCGGTCGACCGCCCGGTTGACCGAAAACAAACAGAGAGCAGCGACTTACAGTCAGGCAGGGTTCGGTCGACCGGGCGGTCGACCGAGAAACATGCACACGGATACGCACCAGACTGTCAGAACTGCGGTCGACTGGGACGGTCGACTGCTCTGACCTGACACAGTGCGGTCGACCGGTCGGTCGACTGGCTCAGGTCAAAAAGCAAAAATGAAACAGAATTTTGAGGAGATATTGATTTTTATCAAAAATAGTTTTGAGTAGAAATATATATAAAACATAGAAATGAGTTTGTAGGCAAAAGATTGTACACAAAAATATTTTGTACATATTATAGGGAATATATTTGGAAATAAGATGTGTGCAAAAATGTGTGTGATAGAGCTTCAAACCTATTCACTATTCTTTAACAAAACTATAAAATTAGAAACAAATCTAATGAAGTTTCTTGAGCAATCTTGAAGTCTTGAGCCATGCAATGCCTTTCTAGAGCCTTCTCTTCTATGTTCCTTCTTTGTTGTGCAAAAAGCAATATTTACTTCATGAACCTAGAATTTCTCGCAATAGCTAAGCAATGGCTCCCAAATATGGTACAAATCTGAAACTTATCTTGAACAAACTTATTAGTACCAAATAGCTCTTATTTGGTTTGTTATCATCAAAACTCTAAATAAATGGAGAGTGTAACCTTATGGGTCAACAATCTCCCCCTTTTTGATGATGACAAAACAAATAGACTATAAGCAAAAATATAGGAGAGGAGAAAGCTCCCCCTCAAATTATGCTATATTAAACAAATAAAAACAATGTAGATTGCAAGAAAAACCATAAGACTAAAAATCATGAAATATAAAATACTTGCAAAACACTTAAACTCAAAACATATGAACCAAAACCAAAAACATATATAAACTCATATGGAACCAAAACCATATGAACTCATATTTCTATCATAAAAACTCATTCTCCCCCTTTTTGTCATACATCAAAAAGGGTTAGAAAAACATTTTTATTCAATAACACAAACATTAAGTTCACCACAAATGAAGGAAAATCGAGCAAAATCAAGTGGTTTAGTAAAAATATCGGCAAGTTGCAAATCCGTAGAAACATAATCAATATCTATATCACCTTTCTCAAAATGATCTCTAAGAAAGTGATATCTAATCTCAATGTGTTTGGTCTTACTATGTTGATTTGCATTCTTTGTCATATAAATAGTACTAGTATTATCACAAAATATTTTTATATGATCAAAATGCAAATCATAATCAAGGAGAGTATGTTTCATCCAAAGGACTTGTGCACAACAAGCCCCCGCGGCAACATACTCCGCCTCGACGGTTGAGAGAGCTACGGAATTTTGTTTCCTAGAGGACCATGAAATAAGACAATTACCAAGAAATTGACATGTCCCACTAGTACTCTTTCTATCTACTCTACAACCCGCATAGTCGGCATCCGAATTACTCATCATTGAGAAATCTCCGGTTTTCAGATACCATAGACCCATTCCAATTGTGCCCTTAATATAACGAATAATGCGTTTTACCGCAATAAGATGGACTCTTTAGGACACGATTGAAATCTAGCACAAAGACACACACTAAACAAGATGTCCGACCTACTTGCCGTAAATACAAAAGACTGCCTATCATGCTTCTATACAATTTAATATCAACATTTTTACCTTGGTCATCTTTATCAAGCTTGGTTATTGTTGCCATGGGAGTGTTGCAAACTTTTGAGTCTTCAAGTCCAAACTTCTTTATAAGTTCCTTTGCGTACTTGGCTTGACATATGAAATTCTCATCTTGCAATTGCTTGATTTGGAGTCCAAGAAAGAAATTAAGCTCACCCATTGAAGACATTTCAAATTCTAGTTGCATAACCTTTTCAAACTCCTTGCATAAAAACTCATTAGTAGAACAAAAAATTATATCATCCACATAAATTTGCATAATTAAAATGTCATTATCAACATGCTTAGGGAAAAGAGTTGTGTCTACTTTGCCTTTAACAAAATCATTTGAGATGAGAAAACTAGAAAGCCTTTCATACTAAGCTCTTGGAGCTTGTTTCAATCCATACAAAGCTTTATCAAGTTTAAAAACAAAACTAGGATGAACATGATCAACAAAACTGGGAGGTTGTTCAACATAAACTTTTTCATTAATAAAACCATTCAAAATGCACTTTTCACATTCATTTGAAAAAGTTTAAAATTTTTGAAAGATGCAAAAGCTAGTGTCATCCGTATGGCTTCAAGTCGTGCTACGGGTGCAAAGGTCTTCTCAAAGTCAATTCCCTCAACTTGAGTGTAACCTTGGGCTACTAACCTAACTTTATTCCTAATCATATTTCCGGACTCATCCAACTTATTCCTAAAGATCCACTTAGTACCAATTATTGGTCTATCGTGGGGCCTAGGAACAAGGTGTCAAACTTGGTTGCGCTCAAATTGATTGAGTTCCTCTTGCATGGCTAGCAACCAATATGAGTCCGCCTCGGCTTCGAGGATGCTTTTGGGTTCAAAATGAGAAATAAAAGCAACGTTACCACATAAGTCATGGAGTTTGGAGCGAGTTATCACCCCTTTAGACGCATCACCTAAGATGAGTTCCTTGGGATGATTTATAGCATATCTCCAAGCTTTAGGAAGCGGTTGTGAGCTTTCCTCTTTATCCTCTTGAACATCACCAAGAGGGGGGTGAATAGGTGATAATGCTAATCAATGCACAATTTAAAAATAATGATGCAACAATCGCCCAAACAAGACTAGAAGCCGGATTCCCCGTGAAGGGCTCTGAACTCCTTCCTCGTGATTCCTCTTTAATATGAGTTGGAGGTGCACAATGCAATCTTGTTGTATGAGCTTGTGATTGACAATATGAATATGAATCAAGAGAGTATTGCAATAAAAATAGAGAGCAAGTAATAGAAGCAATGAAAGTAAAGCAAGAAGCAAGAGCAAGTAAACCAAACGCAAACACCGAGAATTTTTTCCGAGGTTCGAGCACCCAGCTCTACGTCCCCGCCTTCCCCAGAAGGATTTCTAACTACTTTCACTTCACAAAAATGTTACAAATACACCGGAGTACCCAACTCCACAATCTCAAGTACAAGTATTCTCTTGGTGATCAAAAGACCACAACTCTCTTTTGCAAAACTCTCTTCCCTTACAAAGATCCTTGTAGAATAATGAGTAGGAGTGAAGCTCTTGGTTGTAAGTAGAAAAGAAAAAGAAATTAGAGAGTTTTTGAAAAACACTTCAGAAAATGAGAGATAATTTTAGCACAAAACCAAGAAACAAAGCTCTTTTGAATGCCTTAAACTTTTGAATATTTTGTAAACTTTTCTTGTAATGAACCTCTCCCTAAACACCCCTATTTATAGGAGAGGGCTAGGGATTAATTAATAAACTAACTTAAGGGTAATTAGGAAGCATTAGGTTCAGCAAATATCAGTTAAACACTTTTTATAAAGAAAAAGACAAAAATAAAACAACTTCAGAAAATAGCCGTTACTGTAGAAACGGCTCTTTCGGTCGACCGGTCGGTCGACCGGAGTTCAAAAATAAGAGTCATTGCAGGCTCTCGGTCGACCGCCCGGTCGACCGAAAACAAACAGAGAGCAGCGACTTACAGTCAGGCAGGGTTCGGTCGACCGGCGGTCGACCGAGAAACATGCACACGGATACGCACCAGACTGCCAGAACTGCGGTCAACTGGGACGGTCGACTGCTCTGACCTGACACAGTGCGGTCGACCGGTCGGTCGACTGGCTCAGGTCAAAAAGCAAAAATGAAACAGAATTTTGAGGAGATATTGATTTTTATCAAAAATAGTTTTGAGTAGAGATATATATAAAACATAGAAATGAGTTTGTAGGCAAAAGATTGTACACAAAAATATTTTGTACATATTATAGGGAATATATTTGGAAATAAGATGTGTGCAAAAATGTGTGTGATAGAGCTTCAAACTTATTCACTATTCTTTAACAAAACTATAAAACTAGAAGCAAATCTAATGAAGTTTCTTGAGCAATCTTGAAGTCTTGAGCCATGCAATGCCTTGCTAGAGCCTTCTCTTCTATGTTCCTTCTTTGTTGTGCAAAAAGCCTTCTTTACTTCATGAACCTAGAATTTCTCGCACTAGCTAAGCAATGGCTCCCAAATATGGTACAAATCTGAAATTTATCTTGAACAAACTTATTAGTACCAAATAGCTCTTATTTGGTTTGTTATCATCAAAACTCTAAACAAATGGAGAGTGTAACATTATGGGCTAACATCATGTATATGTTATTCTTATATAAAAATAATAAATATGCATGTATACCCTTGAGTCACTTGCCTTCATGCAAATTCTATTATGGATCGTTTGTGTTTGGGATATGTATGTATATTTTTAGTTTTGATAAAACATACATATACCTTGATGTTTGTTTTAATGAAAAATAAATTTTCATATGCTTTGGCGTCTTGAACTTTATTGATTATTTTTATGAATATGCTAATCACATGACTCTTATGCACTCACATTATTTCTTTGTTTACTCATGACTTTGCTTCATGAGCACATTTTTTAGCCTTATAGATCTTGAGTGACAATTTTTGTGTATTTAGCTTTCTTCATGGAAGATATGGTTGGTTTTCATGTTTGAAGGATCTTAACTAGTTTTTCAAAAATTACTGTAAACTAGTTATTTATTTTTCATTTGGTAGTGTTTTCAATTTACAATTATTTTCAAATCCTATTTTTTGAAAACTTCTACCTTATAAGGGCGATTGATGGGCGACCATGCCTTGTATGCTCAAATTGAATATCCTTTTAATATGTGCATGAATAAAGTCGTAGTTATGAGTTATACACATGATCATCATGTTAGTTCATCTTTGTATACTCATATATGTTTTCTTATATATGTATGATTCAAAATATCAATTAGTATCAATTTCAATTCGTCTATTCATTTTCATACATATATATGATTTGATTGTGCTCACAATATCTTTACATGTTTAAAGCACAAATTATGTTTTATGGTAAAATTGACTTAAATTTAAATATCAATTGGTGTCTTAATAAGCTTATGTATTGTTCGCTTTTGGTATTTCAAAAATTTTTTGTTTATCTATAAGTAGTATCTTAAAATTTTATTTATTTACAAGTGGTACCAACTTATATTTTGTCAACTGCAATTTAATTTCATCGGTATCAAAATTTGTGTTTGTTGACTTAAGAAATTTAAATTTTTTGTTTTAAGAAATTTCAAAATTTTGTTTTAAGTATTATCAATTTTTTTTTGTTGATATGCATTTCCTATATGCAAAGGGAACTTAACATCTCTTCTATATATAGATTCATGTTGAGTGTATCTTATATTGAGGAGCTTGACATCTCTTCCTTATGTGGTGCATGTGTGTAGGGGGAGCTTAACATCTCTGCTTATACATTGTATATTATGTGTTATGTGAGTTAGGGTCTTGTCATCCCTTCTTCATGTAATGCATGTATGCAGGGGGAACTAACTTTACGCCTCTTTTCTTCATGAATGTATATCGCATATATAAATTTATTGTTTGATTTATTTTCGCCCCTTCGTTGATGAAATGACAAAAAGGGGAAGAAGAATTTTGAGAGTTCATATATGCATGTTTGGTTTTCTTGTTTACGCGAAAAGGAAAGAAGAATGTGGTGAGTTTATTTCGTTGTTTATGCATATATGTCAACAAAAGATTTGAAGTCAAGTTTTAAAACTAGCATGTGTTGATTCAAGAGTTCGCGCATCAAGATCACATCAACTACTCAAGAGGAGTCTAACTCATTGGATCAAAGTTTGGACCAAGTCAAGAAGAGAAAGAAGATTTTCAAGAGAAGATTTTCTGATGGCTTGTGTTTAGTTTTGTAAGTGATAAGATTTATTTTTAGATAAAATGTAAATGATAGATTAGTTGTGAAATGCTCAAGTTCATATACACACACAAAATTTATATATGTTTTCATAAGATAGTTTTGTGTTTAGAAAATATCGTTTTAGATTTATCATAACTTATTTTAGAGCTTATTGTCAAAAACATAAATATTTCATCTCATATGTGTAGTGAATCATATCCATATACACTAAGCTTCAAAAGTATTTAAAATATATTGTTTTTTGTATTTGAAAAAGTTTTAAAAAAATCATTTTTCAATTTGGAGATTGTTTTTGAAAAATACATATTTTTGTTTAAAGCAAAATTTCTTTATTACAAATTGTTCAAAAAGTTTGTAATATGTGTTGATTTTTGATCACACATTTTTGTACTTTAAAGTATTTCAAAGAACTCATTTTTGTAGTTTTTTAGTGATTTTATGGGATTTTATAAGAAAATATAAAACCAAGTTTCAATCCCTGAAAATGTCTGACCAGGTATTCTGGCGGTCGACCGACCGGTTGACCGAGTTAGAAGTCGGTTGAAGTCGACCGACCGACGTGCACAAAACGTGCACGACCAATTGGCTGGTGGGCCGGTCGACCGAGCGGTCGACTTGTAACACCCCGCTCCCGGAATACGTACTTAGTTGCGTATTCAGATTTCTCGATCGTATTTTTTTACTTCCGGTATTTGTTTTATATTATGAATTATTAGTGTGGTTGTTTTGTGTTGGATTTGGATTCGTGGACTCAGAGTCAGCCCTAATCTGAATCGGGGACCCGATCTCAGGTTATTGCTCGACTTAGTCTTTCTGGTATTCCGATTTGACCGATTTTAGTTTTAAACATCATTTTCTAATATTTTAGATTTTATATGATTAAATAGAAAATCTTCAAAACCGGTGTCGACCAGTACCGCTGATCGATTCCCAGATTTTTAATTTATAAACAGATTAGAATTTCTCGAAGAGTCTTTAGACATTTCCTCTTAGAATCATATTTCTTACCTAAATACTTTTTCTAAGGATTTTATGAATTTATGAAAATTCCACCGGAGTCGGTATCGGGCAGTATCCGGGATTTTTAGTTTTAAAACTATAAAGAATTTCTTCAAACGAATTTCACCATGAGTCTTAGAATATTATTCTTGATTTTTGATAAATTTTGCGAGTCGTTCCGAGATACTTGATTTCGGGACGATTTCGGCATTTTTCCGAATGTTTTCCGCATCCACGACTCAAACCCGGGAATTAGTCTTTTTCAACAGCTTCACTTTTGAGTCCAAGAAAATATCTTCCCTTTTAATTTCTTTTCCTTTTTCCTTTTTCTTTAATTCCTTTCCTTCCTCCACAAGCCACAACTTTTTCTCCACAATTCCACCAATTTCTACACACTTCCACCAACTTCCACCACAATATCTCTCTCTCTCTCTCTCTCTCTCTCTTCCATGGCCGGCCAAGATTGGCCAAGAGAAACACCTCACCCCTTTTATTTACACAAAACCCCTTCTCTTCTACATTATTGGCATCCCCTTCACAAATCCAAAAGCTATATAAACTCCTCCTTCTCATTTCTACTTCACTTTTCATTTCACTTCACCAAAGCTTCAACCTCCTCCAAATTCCTCCTCCATCACTTGTGAAGGCCGGTCACTCCTCTGGATTGAGGCCGTGCCCTTCTTTGTTGTCAAGACACTAAGGCCGGTTCCCCCTTTTTAGGATTGGGGCCGGGTTTTCTTAGTTGTCGACATCGCCGTAGATTTTCCGGTAATCGCTCGCGATTATTCCGGAGATCGTTTTGGTGATAAGTTGCGATAACTTGAACAAGGACTCTGCCGGAACGCTAGACGCATAAGAACGTTTTTAGGCGAGTGTTTTTACTCGCCTAGACTTGGACAAATTGTGTTTTCATATGGTATAATTTGATCAACAAACACAACCATCAAAATCTGTTCTGCACTCTGTTTTCAGACGATTAGTCGACTTGACCTAATGATTAGTCGACTTAAGACCCTTTTTAGTCGACTACTCCCTTGACCCTAGTCGACTAACTCATTTGAAACGCACCCTTTTCTGAAACGCAGACTTCATTAGTCGACTACCCCATATTCCTAGTCGACTAACTTTTCCTGTAAAACGCAGCACTTTGAAACGCAGATTTCTATAGGCGACTACTCCCTTTGTCTAGTCGACTAACTCTCTCCTGAAAAACGCGATCTTATGAAACGCAGTCTTCTATAGTCGACTACTCCTTTTCCTAGTCGACTAACCCTTTTCTGAAGGACGCGACTTTGTGAGACGCAGTCCTTACTAGTCGACTTGGTCCTCTCCTATAGTCGACTAACCCCTTTATTAGTCGACTAACTTTGACTGTCTGTTAAGGTTAATTACCTTTCTAGTCGACTTGGCCCTCTTCTTTAGTTGACTAACCCCTCCATTAGTCGACTACCCAGTTCACCCTAGTCGACTAACTTTGGCTGATTGTTATGGTTATTTACTTTATTGAATTTGGATCTTACTATTGGTACCTGTATTATATATTCTTACTTCATGACTTGTTACTTGATGAATATCTCCTCTTATCATGCTATCTATTAAAACAAGGCATGATACACTTGACCTCTTGATTATCACGTTAAGGGAATGTAGCACCAGATCTCTTGTTATAAATGCCAGTTATGCCTGATTCCTGTTATGACTCCAGTTATGATTCCCGTTATGATTCTTGTTATGACAAGTTATGATCCTGCTCATTCCCGTAATCTGATAATATTAATAAGCCATAATAAGGATAACTTGCACGGGGAATGGGAGGAAGTGATGGATGCCGGAATGATGCCTTGCTTATAGTAGTGGATTACCTGAACTGACGATTCGTGTTAGAGGGATTTAAGGCCCTCAGAAGATGCGTGTTAGGGGGATTTAAGGCCCTCAAGCTGGTCCCGGGTGTACGGGAACTACTATAAGAGGAGCTATCAGTTCTCCATCTGCTTCCGGTAACAACCCTCGGCTAGCTTATATATGGATGTATGTGTGTTGGGATATATACCAATACACATACCTAGATATATGAGTCAGACGAGTAATAATAATATTAGATGCCATCTATGATTCCTGTTATGATTCCCGTTATGATGCCTGTTATGACTCCTGTGACGCCTGTTATGGACTCTCGTTATACTTGTCATGATTTCTGTTATTCTGGTTATGTACTCTTGTTATGACTATTGTGTGTATTGCAACTCTGAATCTATACGCTTGGATTACGGTGACATGGGATAAAGGTATATGGATGAGGGTTTCCTTGTTTGGATTATTCCGTCGATGTACTAGTCTCATGGAGCCGTGACCTAAGCTTATACAATCAGTTTTGCTTATAATCGGCTTTACCTCGGATTTTCGGTTTTATGATATTATACATGTTCATGTCCTATCTTCCCACTTATATTCCACAATTACTTGTACTTATCTTTGTCTGCCATCTGGCATTTGCATCACCACTCGCCTGAGGAGTTTCATCTGACTCCCCTAGATTCTCATGTCCAGGTCCTGAAGCTTGGAGCTAAAGGATTTTCTTACAGTGGACCAAGCTTACTCTGTGGAGCCGTCAGACTAGCTCTAGCTCCAGCCCCATCCTTGCTCACCTTGTTGGTTCGTGGCTTCTCCAGCTATCTCGTGAGCACTCTTTTGTACTGTTCATGTATATATGTCTTTTGTACTCTCGCATTTGCGCATACCAGTGATGTAATATTCATGTAATATTGGATCACCTCTGGTGATAACTTTGTAATTGTACTCATGTGTTGGAATGTATAATGCACCACTTGCTTCCGTACTCTGATTCTTGCCTGTACTGATGCTTAGCGTATATGCGTGAGGGTATTTCTGACCTGCGTATATACGTTGCAGTAACGTCCCCGTACCATCAGGATCGGGGCGTTACACGACTGGTGGCACAACGGTCAGAAATCCGACCATTGGCCGGTCGACCGGGCGGTCGACTGCTGAGTTATCCTAACGGCTAGTTTTTGGAGCAAATTTATGTGGGGCTATTTTGGAATGTTTTCTACAAGATTTCAAGACAGTTTTTATGCTAGTTTTTTTCTACCTCTCTAAGTGTTTATCTCCACTTATTTTAGGGCTAATGCTTCCATATCAAAAGGAGAGTTTTCAAGAGTGATTTTCAAAAGTGATTTCTTGAGTTTTTCATCAAAAAATCTATCCTAATTTTCTCACACAATCTTGAGCTATCCATTGCTATATCAATCCTCTAGGGATCTTTGTTGTGAGAGTGTTTTTTAGTGATCAAAGCATTGAGATCACCAAAATGTTTTATCTTGTATTTGAGGAGGCGAACTTGCGGGTTCGTATTGTTTCGAGTTCTAGTGAGAGCTCGGTGTAGAGGTGCGGCCTTGACAAACTAGTGTGCTTGTGTGTGTTGTTCTTGCGAGAACAAGAGAGGGACTAGTGAGTCCAAGGAGTTTTAATGTGAACTCATTGTAGGTGTTGCGGCACCAAGTGATCCGCTGGGAACGTTTCTAGTGAAAATCTTTCATAATGTTGAAGTCGAGGACGTAGAGCAAGGGTACTCGAACCTCGAAACAAATCTCTCGTGTTTGCGATTGCTCTCTTAATCTCTCACTTGTGTTTATATCTTGCATGCAAACATTGCTTATATTTTTATATGCTTGATATATCTTGTGCTCCATTGTTATATGCTTGGGATTATTTGATCACACTTGTATTCAACCAAGAGAGTCATAGTGGCTCCTCAACTCTTAACTAGAGGAATCTTGAGGAGATAGTCCAGAACCCTTCACCAAAAATTCGGCTACACTCTTGTGTATACTTGGTGTGTTTAACTTAATAGTTTTTAATTTGCTTAAATAGTTTATAATTCCGCATTATTCATCATTAGATCAGCTTGTTACCTATTCACCCCCCCTCGAGGGTTGTTGAAAATTAAAGGGGGTAAAATGGAAAGATTGGGGGGTGCGTTAATCAAAAGCTAGAGTGCCTTAATTCATAGGGTGCTTTAATCACATTTTGGGGTGAAAATATTAACTCCCGAGGAGAAAGCAGAGGCCAGTTCAGAAAGCTGCAAGAAAACAATAAAATAAGAAAGCAAAATTGTCACTATATCGTGTTATTTACATCGAGTTCCCTGATAATCTTAAATTACATTTCTCTCCAAAATAGTTCTGAAGGTGAAGGGACACGGTGGGACGTTTTATATTTACAATTTAAAAAAGAAATGATGGGCAGACCAGCAATGAGCAAACCATATAACTTGACATGTCAGCTGAGTTGGATCTAAAGTTATTATTTTATTAAAAATATAGCTGACAGACCTTCTTCTCTGTTGATTCCACTGCAGCTCTTTCTACCTCCTCCAACAATGTGAGATAGAACCCAAACTTCCTCTTAAATGCTAACTCTCAAGCTTCTTTCTCTCACTTCCTCTTCAGGTTATGAACATTTACTTCTTGGATCCCAAAACTACGACATAGAGTAGAGTTTGTGAGCATAAAGTGAAAAGGTCTCTGAGTAGAGTTTCAAGCAAATTTGTGTTTCCCAATTAGAATGATAACCATTTCTCGTTCAAAAGAGTTAAATTCATCTATTGTTTGGATGCAAGGAAGTGGGCAAGAGTGAGGAAGTGGGAAGTGTTATTTCCCACTTCTATTGTCCATCCAAACACCAAAAAAGGAAATGAACAACCCCTTTTCTTTTTCTCCTTTTCCTTTGAGAAAATGATTGTCTAGGGTCTGTTTGGATTTAAGGAATTGGTGTGAAGTGAGGAAGGAAGTAAGATTTATTTCCTTTAGGAAAAAGAGAAATGAGTAGTAAGTTTTCTGGTGTTTGGATGGTTGTTGGGAAGTGTGGTTTGAAAAATGTTTTGTCGTTTCCGGTGTTTGGATGGTAATGAAAAGTGGAAATGGAAAAGTTGACCACAAAGTTGACCGCAAAATAATATTAAAATAAAAATTAATTAAGAAAAATAAAAAATAGATTGTAATTAGGATGCAAGTGAGATTTACATGACCAAAAATTAACTGTTTTATACTATAACTTATATAAATGAGATTTACATGACCACAAAATTAACTGTAGCACTCTGGAAGTGAGAAAATGGTTGTGTAAAAGAGAGATGAAAAAGGGAAAAGGGGGTTTTCTTATTTTTCTTTTCCGGTGTTTGGATAGATAGGGAAATGAGCAATTATACTTCCCCACTTCCTCACTTCACTCGGATTCCTTACATCCAAACACGCGCGTGTTTGGATGTAAGGAATCCGAGTGAAGTGAGGAAGTGGGGAAGTATAATTGCTCATTTCCCTATCTATCCAAACACCGGAAAAGAAAAATAAGAAAACCCCCTTTTCCCTTTTTCATCTCTCTTTTACACAACCATTTTCTCACTTCCAGAGTGCTACAGTTAATTTTGTGGTCATGTAAATCTCATTTATAATAAGTTATAGTATAAAACAGTTAATTTTTTGGTCATGTAAATCTCACTTGCATCCTAATTACAATCTATTTTTTATTTTTCTTAATTAATTTTTATTTTAATATTATTTTGCGGTCAACTTTGTGGTCAACTTTTCCATTTCCACTTTTCATTACCATCCAAACACCGGAACGACAAAACATTTTTCAAACCACACTTCCCAACAACCATCCAAACACCAGAAAACTTACTACTCATTTCTCTTTTTCCTAAAGGAAATAAATCTTACTTCCTACTTCCTCACTTCACACCAATTCCTTAAATCCAAACAGACCCTAGACAATCATTTTCTCACTTCCAAGGTGTTATAGTTAATTTTGTGGTCATATAAATCTCATTAGTAATAACTTATACCTCAAAATAGTTAATTTTATGGTAAATCTTTCTTGCATTCTAATTATGATCCAAAATTTTCTTTCATTATTAATTTTTATTTTAATATTATTTTACGAAAAAATTTGCGGTCAACCTTTTCACTTTCACTTTCACATTACCAGCCAAACACCGGAAATGACATTACACTTTTTCAATCACACTTCCCAACGATCATCCAAACACCGAAAAAGAAAACAAAATCTCATTTTCCAAAAAGAAAACATACTACCCCCACTTCCTCATTTTCACACACTTCCGAGCATCCAAACAACCCCTAAGAGTAACAAATAGAAGAACGTGTCACAATTGAAGAATGAGAGATTAAAAGAAAAAAAAATTAAATTTTATTTGAAACTTGTCGGCATGAAACAATAAACGTAGTTCCAACAGATCCAAGAAATTGGAACTAGAAAGAAAATAAAAACAATATTCTTAAATATTCTTCATCGTCTTTTCTTTCTCTCTCATCGTTTATCTTTTTTTTTTTTTTTCCCTTTTATCCTTCTTTATTCTTTATTCATCATTTTCTTGCAGTTTCGACAGGTTTTGGACATCATCTTCTCGATTATCGCTAACTTTGAGGGTCATTGATTTACCACCGACCTTCTCGATACTTGTTAATCTACCGATGAGAACCAGCGAGACCTTTTGAGATTGAGATCCACCGATCTATATATATATAAAAAAAATTTATCTCTAAGATGTTGATCCTAGCCATAATGGACAAATAGATTTCTTGTTATCACTGATGACAAAGAGGACAATTTTTTTGAAAGTGGTGCGAAAACAAAGTATTGCAAGTAGATTTGAGTGGACTAGTTTTCTTGGCTTGGGTCAAGCAAATTCAAGGCACCTTGACACAAGCTCTATGAGTCTGGACATAAAACCCTTCAATGGTCAAATTAATAAAGTCAAAAATAAATCAAGCAATACTGAAAAGACATAATTTTAAAACTTTTTGGACCTTCACGCTCAAAAAAACAATGAATATCACTCATGGAAACACAATGATATCACTCTTGTGTATAGAAAGTGTGTAGGTTCTAAAGTTATAGGAAAAGAATTTTTTCAATACCTGTGGAGGAAAATTATTTTCCTACCCTTATATTAATTCTTTTTTTCCTTTCAGATCTGAAAATTTAAAAGCATAGGAGAAAAGTTTTTTTTTTCTTTTCCAACTACCCTACATTAAACATAATTTTCTCTGGGCACCAAAAGTTTTTTCCTTGGGGGGGGGGTGTAATATAAGAAAACTAACACAAGTTACCCACAACGTACTTTGTCACAATTCCTTTGGAGCCCCCTATTGTCATGAAAAATGTCGGAGCACTCCCTTTGCAAAGAATACGTGATACTACTCCAAAACCCTTTCTTAAGGCCCGAGCGATTCCGAGCGAACCACCTTCAATCTAGAGCTTTGCGGCCCTAATACGAAGCACCGCCACCTTGATAGCATTCCAAGCGGCAATCATCTCAGTTAGTGGTACCGACACGTTGAACAAAGGGACGCTCGCTGCAAAAATGAGCCTGCTATCGTGATCCCTCACCACAAACCAGCTTCTGCTCTGCTGGTCGAAGAAACACCAAGCCGTTGAAGTTGACATTGAGCCACCCAGTTGATTTATCTTTTCTTTGTCCTTGTAAGAAGTTTGGTTAGGACATGAGAGGCTCCAGGCTCAACACCAAGCTTCGGCGTTTGTTATAATAATAATAATCAAAATCGATCGAAGAGAGATTTTTTTCCGTGACTTCTTTACAAATTGTATCCGTCCCTCCATCTTCCCTCTTGCTCTCTGTTTCTCTTTTTTTGTTCTGATCCGTCACCTGCCAGCTCCGCCTCTCCCCTCCTCCCCTCTCCCCCCTTCCCACTCTCCCTCTCTCTAGCTCTCCTTCACCCCACCCCCTTCCCCCTCACCTCCACAGTTATCGTCGGTCGATTTCCCACCGCACGGCTACAGTATGCTAGTAATAAAAAATAAATAAAATTTTGAGGCCCGCCAGACAATTAAGGTGGCCAGTTTGGGCCGGTTTCGGATCACTTTATAACAAACTCCACTGGATTAGGTGTCTAAGTAATAACTATAATTGATAGCAGCATAGTCCTTTTGGGTTGCCCTCGAGATTCAAAAATAAGTATAACTAAAAGGAGAACAAAATTTCCTTTGGGAAATTAGTCCCACATTGGTGGGATAAGAAAACTGGAGGCTATCCAAGGCTATAAATAGAGCCTTAGGGATTCAGTCTAATTCACAACCTCTTGGCTTGAGTATTAGCCTCCTTCTTTCTCCTCTTGGAAGAACTCTTTGATAGTTCATCCATACTTAGTTAAATTTTTGGATCGTTGGGTGTGATTCCATCAGAGGCACGACATTTGTGGTGCTTGCTTCCAAGAGATCTGAAGGGAAAATTTTAGTTGTTTACTATAACAACTAAAAGGTATGTAATTCTATTTTCTTCTGTAGTAATTTTAATTAATTACTGGGATATTAGGATTTTTTTTATGTTCATAGTTATAGATTCAATTGTGAAAACACAGATCATGTTTTAGGTTGCATGCTCCCTTAAAAGTCTAAGTTTGTTTGTAATACCTAAAACCCATCAGTGGTATCAGAGCAGTTTGTTTTCAATTGAATTTGCTATAATTGTTGAATTGATAAAAGGTAACTAAATTTTATTTACCATATTATATTGATTCTCATTAAAGGTATAATGAGAATAAAAGGTAACTAAATTTTATTTACCATATATATATTGATTCTCATTAAAGGTATAATGATAATAAAGGTAACTAAATTTTATTTACCATATATACATTGATTCTCATTAAGGTATAATGATAATAAAAGGTAACTAAATTTTATCCCAATCTTAGTTACTTTAAGAAAAGGAAAAATGTGAAATTGTATGCTAACCCATGAAATTGCACATTACACTTATAAGTCATTAGTGGAGCGTGTGTGGTTAACCAGCACACTAATAGAGACTAATAAAGAGCAGTAATGGGTATCTTATAAATTGTCATTGTTGATGGAGCGTGTGTGGTTTACCAGCACATCAATTGAGATGATAAATGACATGAAGGTTAACAAGCATATTTGCATGGTTATTCACATCTTGTTTGTGATCCTCGTATCCCAGTCACAAATGTAAGAGCATAATCTGAGATTAAACATGCCATTGAATAGTTTCAATGAGTCTCAAAAGACTTTCCTGTATGAAATTGCAATTAGATTACGGCATCCCTTTTCTAAGTTGTGAATTCCATAGTTGGATCCTAGCCTCGATATTTCAATTTTGAGCTGTTATATTAAAGGTTATTTTTTTCTAACTCAACTAAAAGAAATGTCTGCCCCTAACGATGCTTCTGGTTCCTCCTCCTCCAATCACAACTTTTCTTTGTTGAACATCTGCTCAAAGGTGACATTAGATGGCACCAACTATAATGACTGGATGCGCAACATCAAAATGGCTCTTCGTTTCGAGGACAAGGAGTATGTCCTTGACAAAGAACTTGTTGAAATTGACGAAGAGAAGGCCACTCCTGAAGAATTAGCTGCTTATAAGAAGCACTACACGGATGCAACAAAAGTTGCTTGCATCATGGTTGCTACCATGACTCCTGAACTGCAAAAAATTCTATGAGGATTACTGGCCGTACGAGATGAACAAAGACCTTATGGAAAAGTACCATAAGCGAGCTCGTCAAGAAAGTATGAGATAGTAAAGTCCCTCATATCAAGCAAGATGAAGGACGGAGAGTCTGTCAGCGGCCACGTGCAAAGGATGCAACGATACGTGGAACGCCTTGTGAGGCTAAATGTGCATATTGATGATGAGTTGGCTATTGACATAGTCTTGAACTCATTGCCAAGTTGTTATGATCAGTTCATCCTGACCTATCATTTGAACAACAATGAGACCACATTGGCTCAATTGCACAACCTCCTGAGAACAGCTGAAACTGGGATGAAGGGAAAGAGTGATCCCCCCACTCTGCTAATACTACCGTTCTGGCCATTGGGCAAGGAAAGGGGAAAAAGAGGAAAGGTCCTCCCAAGCAAAACTGGAAGGGAAAGTCTCATGTAAAAACCAGTTCTGATATTACCCCTGTCTCTGATCCTAAAGAGGCCACTTGCTTTTATTGCAACGACAAAGGACATTGGAAACGAAGCTGCCCAAAGTATCTGCAAGATTTAAAAGATGGGAAAGTAAAACCATCTACTGCAGGTATATACACTATTTCGTCTATTAACGCAACATCTTCTGATTCTTGGGTCCTTGATACAGGATGTGGTTTCACATTTGCTCTGTATTGCAGGGACTAAGAAAAAGTGAGGATGTGGAGCATGGTAGAATGAACTTGATCATGGGGAATAGGCGATCTTCACCTGTCACCAAGATTGGAGTTTATAGTCTAGTACTTAATAATGGTGTTAATTTAGATTTATTGAATTGTTGCTACTCGTCAGAAATGACACGAAACATTATCTTTTTTCATGCATTGTTCAACAAGGTTTTAGATATTCTTTAATGATGAGAATGATTCTATTTCTGCTTATAAAAATGGCATTTTTTATTTTGAAGCTTTACCTTGTGATGGTGTGTATGAAACTGTGATGTGTGTAGACAACTTAGGTAATAGTGTATTTCAAATTGATTCGTCTAATGGTGTAGACAAAGCGTGCTTGTGGCATTGCCGTCTTGGACACATTAACAAAAAACGCATGGCTCAACTCCAAAAGGATGGGGTGTTGGAATCATTTGACCTAAGGTCAGATGATACATGCGAATCTTGTCTTTTGGGTAAGATGACAAAATAACCTTTCACTGGATTTTGTGAAAGAGGTGAAGGTTTGTTGGATCTCATACACACAGACGTGTGTGGACCCTTCAGATCAGCCACAAGGGATGCTAATCGATTCTATGTGACTTTTACTGATGATTATAGCAGATATGGTTATATCTACTTAATAAAGCATAAGTCTGAAACCTTTGAAAAGTTCAAAGAGTTTAAACAAGAAGTCGAGAATCAATTAGGCAGGAAGATAAAGATGCTCCGATCAGATAGAGGCGGAGAGTATCTTAGTATCGAGTTCCATGACTATCTCAAGGAATGTGGAATAGTTTCACAATTGACACCTCCTAGGACACCACAACTTAATGGTGTGGCTGAGAGACGCAATCGAACCTTGTTAGACATGGTGCGTTCCATGATGAGTCGAGCTTCACTTCCAATATCATTCTGGGGGTATGCCTTAGAAACTGCCGCCCACATTCTTAATCTTGTTCCAACAAAGAAGGTTGCCAAAACACCTCACGAAATGTGGACAGGAAAGGTTCCCTCGTTAGCACATATTAAGGTTTGGGGTTGTGAAGTTTTCGTTAGACGAGAAATTCACGACAAGCTTGAACCTCGTAGTGAGCGATGTGTTTTCATCGGCTATCCACAGAAGAAGTCATTTGGATATTTGTTCTACAGACCTAGTGAGAACGTGGTCTTTGTAGCACGGAGAGGAGTCTTTCGAGAGAGAGAGCTCATATGCAAAGAGGACAGTGGGAGTGGGAGCGCCGTTGACCTTGAAGAAATTCAAGAGCCAGCAGATGAAGGAACCTTTGAAACCACTATGTTTCAACCAGAGGAAGAGATTCCAGTTGAACCCATTGACACTTCATTACCTCTTAGGCGTTCTAGTAGAGTTGGCAAGCCAACTGAGTTCTATGGTTGCCATATAACTGCAAATGGAGACACGTTTATCAGTGACAATACACTGGTAAATTTGGATGAGCCGACGAACTACAAGGAAGCCATGGCAGGCCCTGAGGCAGCCAAATGGAAAGAGGCAATGGACAGCGAGATCAAGTCTATGTATGACAACCAAGTTTGGAACTTGGTTGATCAACAACCTGGTCGGAAGACAGTTGGTTGTAAATGGATCTTCAAGAAGAAGATCGACATGGATGGTAATGTAAGTACATTCAAAGCACGACTGGTGGCGAAAGGCTTTACTCAAACCCAGGGATTGACTATGATGAGACCTTCTCACCAGTGGCTAAGATAAAATCTATTAGGATAATGCTAGCCATAGCTGCATTTCATGACTATGAAATTTGGCAGATGGATGTCAAAAACTGCCTTCCTAAACGGAAAGTTGGCTGAGGATGTTTACATGAGTCAGCCAGAAGGTTTTGTGGATGCAAAGTTTCCCAATGGAGTATGCAAGCTTGAGAAATCCATCTATGGATTAAAACAAGCGTCTCGCAGATGGAATCTTTGCTTCGATGAGAAAGTCAAAGAGTTTGGTTTCTCTAGAAGTGAGGATGAGTCGTGTGTATATGTCAATGCTAGTGGGAGCATAGTCACCTTCCTGGTATTGTATGTTGATGACATACTTCTTATAGGAAATGACATTCCAACCTTGCAAGATGTTAAGTCTTGGCTTGGAAAGTGTTTCGCTATGAAGGATCTAGGAGAGGCTGCCTACATTCTAGGAATAAGAATTTTAGGGACAGGAGTAAAAGACTAATTGGACTTAATCAGAGTACCTACTTGGATAAAGTACTGAAACGTTTCTGTATGGAGAACTCCAAGAAAGGAGAACTGCCTATCCAGAGTAATACCAAAATGAGTAAGACTCAAAGTCCGAGTACAGATGAAGAGATAGCAGAAATGAGTAGAATTCCATATGCTTCTGCTGTTGGTTCTATCATGTATGCTATGACATGTACTCGTCCTGATGTGTCCTTTGCTTTGAGCATGGTCAGTCGTTATCAGGGAAATCCAGGTAAAGCTCATTGGGTAGCGGTTAAGAATATTCTCAAGTATCTGCGAAGGACTAAGGACTGGGTACTAGTACTTGGTGGCTGTGATACATTGAGGGTAACTGGGTATAGTGACGCCAGCTTTCAAACAGATAGGGACAACTTCCGTTCCCAATCTGGCTGGGTCTTTACCTTAAATGGAGGAGCAGTTACTTGGAAAAGTTCCAAGCAAGACACAGTGGCTGATTCTACTTGTGAATCAGAGTACATAGCGGTAAGCGAAGTATCAAAGGAGGCAATTTGGTTGAAAAACTTCATCGAAGATCTTGGAGTTGTGCCAACCATCAAGGAGCCAATGGATATTTTCTGTGATAATGAAGGAGCGGTTGCATTAACAAAAGAACCAAGAGATCATGGCAGATCTAGACATATTGACAGAAAATACCATTTTATCAGGCACAAGGTAGAAGAAGGTCTCGTTGTAGTGAGGAGGGTTTCATCTGAAGATAATCCTGCAGATCCACTCACAAAGGGCCCTGAGTAGGGTTAAACACAATCAGCATGCTAGGAGCATTGGTCTGAGAGATGATGTTGGTTTTAGCAGTTAGATAGTTAGTTTGAAACTTATAACAAAGTAAATGTGATTGACTTTTGGTGATTAAATAATAGAGAATTATTTATGAGTTTGTTTACTACCTTTTGTCAATTGTTTATTATTGTGTTTCATTTTGCATGTTTTACTTCCCGAATAATTTGATTATTCGAATTCCACAGTCGATCATACTTTTGGAAGTAAGTAGTGAATAAAGACTGTCATGAATGGAGTTGTGGATTGTCTAAAGAGTTTTAGACATAGCAATGGTATTGCTGCAATGTTCGTGAGTACTTTGAAATGGAGATTTAAGTATTGGATTAACCCACGCTCAGAGAATTACTTCATGGAATTTATCACGAGTAATTCTGAGACGATAATATCTTATAATCTTTAAATGGAGATATATGAGTTGTGATTTACAAGTCAGTTGTGCGTTGATAATATGTAAACGCATCAGTAACTTGATGTTATAAAACGTATTGTTGTGCATGATTTGATGAGTAAATGGTGCAAGCATATAGGTCAAAAGTTTATTCGTTCCTTTTGCCCTAACGGGAAAAGCGATATCTTTGGGCCCCTCGGTGATTTGAAGTTGACATATAGTGTCGGGCCCGACCAGGACTAAATTGATGTGTTCATTTAGTAGTTCTATGTCAGTACAAATCAGAAATCGGGAAACAAATACTGGACAAAGAGATTGATTATGTTCCATGTCTCATGTTCAAATGATATCTTGTAGAACGAAGGATTATATGATCTCTTATCTTAGGATACGAAACTGACTAGGTCAGAGTTCGACAATGGCTTTTGGAAGCTACAATTTGCTGATCAATTAGGAAGTTATTAGACTTATCCAAGTGGGAGACTGTTGGATTAGGTGTCTAAGTAATAACTATAATTGATAGCAGCATAGTCCTTTTGGGTTGCCCTCGAGATTCAAAAATAAGTATAACTAAAAGGAGAACAAAATTTCCTTTGGGGAAATTAGTCCCACATTGGTGGGATAAGAAAACTGGAGGCTATCCAAGGCTATAAATAGAGCCTTAGGGATTCAGTCTAATTCACAACCTCTTGGCTTGAGTATTAGCCTCCTTCTTTCTCCTCTTGGAAGAACTCTTTGATAGTTCATCCATACTTAGTTAAATTTTTGGATCGTTGGGTGTGATTCATCAGAGGCACGACATTTGTGGTGCTTGCTTCCAAGAGATCTGAAGGAAAATTTTAGTTGTTTACTATAACAACTAAAATGTATGTAATTCTATTTTCTTCTGTATAATTTAATTAATTACTGGGATATTAGGATTTTTTTTATGTTCATAGTTATAGATTCAATTGTGAAAACACAGATCATGTTTTAGGTTGCATGCTCCCTTAAAAGTCTAAGTTTGTTTGTAATACCTAAAACCCATCA